>CAVNYN010285745.1:0-53741 GCA_963692815.1 Nyctanthes arbor-tristis | reverse complement strand
AGTGGCTAGAATTTAATCCCTCGCCCCCTCAGTTGGGAAATTCCGTTAGTAATCGTGGACTAGAATTTAAAAAGAAAATAATTCCCTCTAATGCTCCTGTAAGGTTTTGAACTCAAGTCTTGGTGGGTGGCAAATAAAGTCCCAACCACTTGACTACTATATATCTTTGTTAATATGTTGCCCCATAATTTATATAAAGTATGTTCTCGTAATTTTGCCCCCAACCACATTCGTTACAAAATTTTTGGTAATCCGTTACTGATAGTAACAAATTGTTTCCGTTACTAGAGTGGTAATGAAAAGCTAGCAACAGAAATGATTCCGTTAATAATTTTGTGACTATACTCGTGCTATTACTAATGTCTTACTATTCTGTTGCTAATAGTAATAAATTGTTTCTGTTACTATTTCGTAACGGATTGGTAACGAAAAATTAGCAACAGAAGTAATTTCGTTACTAATTCCGTGGCTATGCGTGTTCTGTTACTAATACATTATTATTCTATTGCTAATAGTAATAAATTTTTTCCGTTACTATTCAGTAACAGATTAGTAACCAAAAAATAGCAACAAAACGATTCTGTTAATAATTCCGTTACGAATAGTAACAGAATTGATTCTGTTACAAAACGATTAGTTACTATTCTGTTACTAATAGTAACGAAATTGATTCTGTTACTAAAATTTTGTTGCTAATCATTCATTTCCTAGTAGTGACTCTTTAAACAGTATACATCCGGATATTCGATAAGTAAAAAATTACTTAAAAGCCTTTTTTATTATAAAAATGTGATACGAAATCAACATTCATTGTTTGAAGGTTAATAAAATAAAATTAAATAGATTAGGTAGAATTAGCATACATATATTATTATATGAGAGTCCATTTCCAAAACCTCTCAAAGGTTTCTGTATGGCGTGTATAGATACACACCACATGTATTTAAACTATACATGGCTTACATGAAATACACGTGACTTCTATTTACACATGCCACACAGGGGGTGAGAAGTTTTGTTATAAAACCTTCAAAAGGCTTTTGAAAATTTTCCTATTATATGAAACAATAGTACAATTTTATATTGATACTTAAAAAATAAATCAATCGTATTGTTACGAGCATTCAAACCTTTGACCTTAGTAAAGGTGGAATCTAAAGTTTACTATTTTACCACTAAAATGCATCACAACTTACACTTTGCTTTTGCAAACATTATTGTTATTCTATTATTTGAATATATGTTCGAAAAACTCAATTTTCGACTTTTTACTTCTTTCAACCGGGGCCCTAAGCAACTGGCTTGGTTGGCTATACTCAGGGGCGCCCCTAGTGTTTATAAAATATTGAGGCTGCTATTGAGGATTTTCAGCTATTAGATGAACTAATTATTGAGTAAATATTAACTGAAGTATCTAATCCATATATTTTGTACGGTATGATTATTTAATTAATTAATTTTTTTATTATTTTTTTATAGAAGGGATAGATTGGGAAGATGAGGAAAATAAAGGAAAGATGGATGTGATTATATAAATTTAGGCCAGTTATATTTAC
Organism: Nyctanthes arbor-tristis; assembly: GCA_963692815.1. Taxonomy (NCBI): domain Eukaryota; kingdom Viridiplantae; phylum Streptophyta; class Magnoliopsida; order Lamiales; family Oleaceae; genus Nyctanthes; species Nyctanthes arbor-tristis. The sequence continues at coordinate 52,185 of CAVNYN010285745.1, read as the reverse complement.
ACCACCTTTTATTCTTCTTGCACCACATTATATACCCAGCACAATTAAAAAATGATTCTTATAACTACGCCACTAGCTGTTTTACAAACATCTTCCTAACCTCTTATTAATTTAATTCAATAATAAAATGGATAGAAAATATTGCATACTAGTACAATCAATTCATTATTTTCCATAAATTCCAGGCAAATAAAATGATGATTTTGTTGCAGGTGCTAGAGTTATTTTAATTCTATTTGTGTTTATTTAATTTAGTGCTTCAATTATTTTGCATAGTTTAGTTCTTGTGTATAAAAGACTTATGTATCATGTATTTATCATTCATTGTATCATTATTTTGGCTAGAGTTTTCTTGGTTCCTCTTCTTCTTCCTCTTTGTCTCTTTGAGTTGAATTGTTTTTCCCTTTAGATGCATATTTGAGTTGAATTATTCACGTGGTATCAGAGCCCTTTGAATCAAGTTGGGATTCTAATGGTCAATTGAAAGCAAAATAAAAGAAAAATTGGAATTTGTTCTTTGAAACACATATTGGAGTAATCGGTTGTGGAAATTTGATCTATCTCTAGCCAGTACTAGATCGTAAAAGCTATACCGGATGACTTAGAACGACGTGGGCTACTGACTGGAGTGGAACATGACATCACACTCGCTAGCAGACGGAGGCATGTGAGGCGGGTGATCATTAGCTACACCGGTGAGTGAATGTGGGCGACTGACTATCCAGCGATCGAACTTCTATTGTTGGAATCAACTTTCGATTATCTAAGTTTTGGTGGTAACTTTCGGACTAATTTTCCTATTTTTATTACTGCATTACATTTTCTTGTTATTTTGTGATTGCGTCGGATGATTCTCTTCAAGTAATTAGTGTGAGATTGAATGGTCAAAATTATGTATATTGGAGTCATTCTATGCAACACATTTTCAAGGGGAAAAAATTATGGGGCTATGTTACTGGAACGGTTAAAAAACCTAAAAACACTAATGAAGATTATGCAACCTAGATAGATAACTGAGACTCCAATAATTCAAAAATTATTACATGGATTAATAATTCGGTTTACTATAGTATTGGTACATAATTGGCAAAATATGAAGCAACAAAAGAGATGTGGGAACACTTGTAGAGGTTGTGTACTAAGTCTAATTTTGCCAAACGGTATCATTTAGAAATTGACATTCGAGCATTGCAACAAAAGAATATGAGTGTATTAGAATTTTACACTACCAGGAGAGCTATTCCGGATGACTTGGCCCTTCTAGAATTTGCAGTTTTGAAAGGATATGAGGCGTATATCACATATAGAGAAAAGCAGCGGTTAGTTTAGTTTTTGATAGCACTTGGCAGTGATTTTGAAGGCATCAGGGGGTTCTATCTTGCATCTTAATCCTCTTCTTACAATTGATTCTATTGTCAGTGAGCTTGTAGCTGAGGAGACACGACTAAAGTCTCTTAGTAGGGAGGTTTCTACTTTGAGTTCTGGTATTTCAGTTTTAGCTGTATCATCTTCGCAAAATCAGAATAGAAGTAAAGGGCATCCAAGAGTTCCAAATGACGTGTATAGCCTTTGTAAGCAACCAGGAAATTAGAAAGTGCTATGTCTTAAGTTGTGGAAGAAGCGATCTCTTCATCAACAGAACTACAAGCGTTATCAGCAGTAACCATATTTGCCTCACCATCCCAATGTTAATACAGCAGTTGTCCCACATGTTGGCTCTTCTATACTTGGTCCACCACCTACATCAGATCTCAAGTTAGTTGATCTTAATAAGCAGTTTCACATTAGCCTCATAGCCACATGCTACACAGCCACATGCCATGTCTGTCTCTACTCATATAGGTTTGTCATCTCAGAACCCACCAGGTAATGATCCTACATGGATTTTTGATTCCAGTGCCTCTAGACATATGTCCTTTAGCTTTACATTGTTTACTTCTCTATCTACTTCCAAGCTTGTCACAACTATTATGACTGTTGATGGCACTCCATTGTCCTTAGCAGGTGTTAGTTCCATACATACTCATAATATTTCTGATTGTAGTAGCTGTAAACTTCCTAAGTTTTCTACTTTGCCTTTCATTCGTAGTATTTCTTATTCTAATGCATCCTTTGATCTTATTCACTCTGATGTACGGGGTCCTGCCTTTGTTGGTATTAAAGGTGGATCTAGATATTATGTTTCATTCGTTGATGATTACAATTGTTATTGTTGGATTTATCTTATGAAAAAACAGTTTGATTTCCTTTCTATTTATCGTTCCTTTGAGCTCTTATTAAGACTCAATATAATGTTTTGATTAAGTGCTTTAGATTTGATTTGGGTGGGGAATATATATCTACAATTTTTTTCGGAATTACTTGCTTCAGATGGGAAAATTCATCAGTCTTCTTATACCAATACTTCTCAACAAAATGGTGTTGTTGAACGCAAACATAGACATATAGTTGAAACAACTCATTCTTCTTCTATCTGCCAAAATCTCTAATGAATTTTGGCAAGAGGCGGTTCTTACAGCTGTCTATCTAATTAGTAGAATACCATCTTTTCATACTTTTGGTTTGTCACCCTTTAAGTGTTTGTCTAGATCTCCTCCTGATTACTCTATATTAAGAGTTTTTGGATGCGCTTGTTTTTGTACTGATTCCTATCGCTGAACGTAGTAAACTGACATCATGTTTCTACTTTTTTGGGATATGGTGAGGGTAGAAAGGGCTATCGATGTTATGATCCTATCACTTAGAAGCTATATATCTCTCGTCATGTTGTGTTTGTTGAACACATTTTATTTTTCTCTATTACCAAAAACACTCCCATTCTGACTAAATAACATCTCAATCATATTGACCCTTCAACATATGATATACCTTCTAACCCTATCCCAATTATAGTTGATTCTTCAGCTACTACAGGTACACATGCGCCATCTCAAGATGTCCCTCCTCCTGTAGTCGCTCAACCACCAACTGAGATTTTGGGTCTAGTACCTTCTCCTCCCCCACCAGCACCTCATCTGCCACCATGTAGATATCCTCAACGTATACGTAAGTCTATTTAGGTACCTGATTTTGATTACCTATGCAATTTAGAATCTTTTTGTTTTTTTCTTGTCATCTATTCATGCACTCTCTGAGCTACTTCCTATAAACAACATGTTCTAGACCCTCTTTAGTAAAAGGCTATGAATAATAAACTCTCTACTCTACAAAAGATAGACTTAGGATTTGGTGCCTTTACCTGCGGGTAGGCATACTATTGGCTCTCATTGGATTTATAAAATTGAGACTAAATCTAATGGTTTAGTTGAGAAGTATAAGGCTAGACTTGTTCCTAAGGGGTTTGGTCAATAGTATCATTTAGACTATGAGGAGACCTTTGTACCTATTGCAAAGACGACCAGTGTTCGTGCACTTATCACTATTGCTTCTATTCATTTGTGGACTGTTTCTCAGATGGATGTTAAAAATGCCTTCTTGAATCAGACCCTTCATGAAAAAGTTTATATGACTCTTCTTCCTAGTGTCACATCCTCCTAGATATGTGTGTAAACTTAAGAAGGCACTCTATGGCCTTAAACAGGCACCTCGTTTTTGGTTTGAGCAACTTTATGCTATTGTTACTTCTCTTGGGTTTACTTCTAGCCATCATGATTCCGTTATGTTACTTCAGTATGCTTCTACTGGTCGTATTGTTGTTTTGTTATATGTTGATGGTGATGATGTTTTTGGGATTGCTGATTTGAAGTGTGAGTTAGCCCGTTGCTTTGAAATAAAGGATTTGGGTCTTTATATTATTTCTTAAGAATTGAGGTTGCTTCTTCTCCTGGAGGATATATGTTGTCTCAGTTCAAATATACCGCAGATCTCATTGAGCGTGCTCGTCTTACTGATACTAAAATAACTGACATTTCTGTTGAGACAAATGTTCGTTATTCACCTGCTGATGGTGTTGTTCTAGCTAATCCGACATTGTATCATAATATAGTGGGTTCCCTTATCTATCCTATAATTACTCACCTAGACATTGTTTATGCTATTCATGTTGTTAGTAGGTTTGTGTTGCTCCTACTACTATTCATTGGGCAGCTGTGTTTCGTATTTGCGTTATCTTCGTGGTTCTTGTTTTCAGAGTCTTCTCTTTCCCTCTACATCTTTCTTAGAGCTTTGTGCTTATTTAGATGTAGACTGGGCTAGTAATCCTATCGATTGCAAGTCCACTATTGGTTTTTGTGTCTTTTTGAGTGATTCTCTTATCTCCTAGAAGAGTAAGAAACAGTCATAAGTTTCATTATCCTCTAATGAAGCAGAGTATCGTACTATGGCTTCAACAACAATTGAGATTGTTTGGCTATGATGGTTACTTTTCAATATGGGTGTTTCATTCTCTTCTCCTATGCCTATGTAGTGTGACAATAAAAGTGCTATTCAGATCTCCCATAATTCTGTGTTTCATGAGCGAACAAAGCATATTGAGATTGACTGTCATCTTGTTCGTCATCATCTTCAGTAGGGCACTATTTTGTTACCTTTTGTCTCTTCTTCTTTGCAGCTCGCAGAGTTCCTCAGTAAGTCCCATTTAGTTCCTTGTTTTCATTTCTTGCTTGGCAAACTCTTGTTGCTCCTTGCTACGGCGTCGTGAGTTTGAGGAGGAATGTTAGAGTTGTTTAATTCTACTTGTATTTATTTGATTTAGTGCTTCAATTCTTTAGTTTGCATAGTAGTTCTTGTGTATAAAAGACTTATGTCTCATGTATTTATCATTCATTGTATCATTATTTTGGCTGGGGTTGTCTTGGTTCCTCTGCTTCTTCCTCTTTGTCTCTTTGAGTTGAATTGTTTTTCCCATTAGATATATATTTGAGTTGATTTATTCAAAATAGAAATCTATTAAATCTTTAGGGAAACATGAGCTGGAAATTGGCGACAAAAATTACATCATACCTCATCACTAGGCTATATATAATCAAAATTATAGGAAATATGTGTGAGAGAGAGAGAGAGTCATTAAATTTGTGTTTATAGAACCTTTAATTTTAAGCGTGTTCTATAGATCTAGTGAAATGTACTGACGGCAGTGGCCCCCACTGAAAAAAATTTGAAGCATATTAAAATATTAATATTCAATTTCCCCATTTGGCCCCGACATCTATATCCTATTATTTGAAAAATACAATTAGATATAGGGGCAAAGTTGTAACTTGCAAATTAATTTACTAATCTTTGACTAATTTTCACCCATTTTCTAAGACTAAAGCGGAGCAGACAGACTCTAGAAGGCCAGTCTGAAGCACAAAAGTAGGAGTGATACTCAACAAAACGGTAAAAACCCAAACCCAAAATCCAAATCCTCAAATCTACCAAAATCTACAAATCACAGTGCTTCTTCTAGAATTCGTTGACAAGATCAAACACTACAACAAGTCAGACAATAGAACCGATTGTCGCCGCTATAAAATAGCAGCGACGATTTTTAGCAATGACCTGATTGTTCCTACAGGCCCATACCTGTTGTCCTAGAGCGACGACATTTCCAAGCCATAGCGGCGACATTAGTGACCACTCTGTGTCGTCGTTGTAAAATTTACCCTTTTTCCCCATTAATTTTTTTTAAAAAAAAATATTTTTGCCAACCCAACTCTTGGACCCGACCCGCTCCATTTCACTCCGTATTTATTTTGCAAGCATGAGGATTCGAACCCCTGACCTTGCTTCCACTTCCCTTGTGCCTCACCATTTGTAATGGATGAATATTTGGTATGTACTTTGCATTTTTAATATATATTATAAAAATTTTTATAACTATAGTGATGAATATCCAACCTATAGCAACAACTTATCGTTGGTAAAAACAAGAAACAAAGGCAGAAAATCTTCCCACCAAGACATATAGCGGTGAGATTTACGCGTCGTCGCTACAATCAAGAAATATGGCAACGAAAAATGTTTTGTCCTGATAGGGTCTATTTTTAGCGACGACATTAGGTTATAGTGGCGACATAGTCGCCGCTGTAACCTACATACAGGGTCCCACCCTTCATCATATGGTCGTCGCCATAGATGGTATCCTATCAGGACGCTTTGATTTTCGTTGCTGAGATTTTGTCATTGTTGCTCATATTTCTTGTAGTGAAACTAGTTAAGATGGGTTTTCAAGTTTCTTGCTTCAGCCTTTAGATAACAAGTTTGTCAATTTCAGGTATTTTCTTTTTTTTTTTCTACTATCTTTTAGCAATCAATCTTCTGGACTGCAGAAGGGGATGGGTAATTCATGGTGTGTTAAATTTTGAGCTGCTTGTAAATGTTTAAATGATGTTTGATTGTTTGTTGTTTTAGGTTTTGTGTTTATCTGATTTTTCATTTTAGAAATTAGAAGAAAAGAATTAGTGTGTTACAGTTCAATGTTTTGTTAAATTTTGCAATGTTTATCCGTGATGAGTTTTAGTAATCTAGACCATCTAGTTCACCCCCTGGTTTTCTGATTTTTTTTTTGTTCAGGCCGTTTTTTTAACTGAAAATTCAGCTACTAGTTTATTTTCGAGTTACAAAATTCCAAAAATTTTAAGGTCAATAAGTTCTACTGATACAGTTAAATTATTAATTCTTTGAATTCTAATAATTTAGTTCTCTATTTTGTTTAGGAAATAGGAATGGATAAATTTCTTGTGCTATGAAGAAATAGGAATGGAAATAGGAAATTTAGGATGGAATTTTTGTTAAATTCAAACTGTTACAATGATCTTTGATGACTATCGTAATACTGTAATATGAAGATTAGGCTAGAGCAACTATGATATAGAAGTTGTTGGATGATTTTGTAAACTTTCGATGAATTTTTGTAAACTTCAAAACATTACAATGATCATTGATGTAATATATTTTTCTATTATATATGACTTTTTTTTGGGGTTAATTATCGATGACTGCCTATGTTAACTCTCATTTTATTGTGATTACTAGGCCCCCATTACCACCAAAGTCTAGATCCGCCACTGGGTGAAACTGTAGCGTAGAACTCCAATGGATTGTGACATGCATTCTCATTAATGAATCTATTCTCTAACTCTTGGTTATTGCAAGGACTTTTGATTTTCAACTTCAATCTACCAACAAATTTAAGAATTTCACGCCCTAAAAACTTTTGGAATATGTAATTTTATTTTTGCCCCAATATTAGAGAGAATTACGTATTAATTAGACCTAACTAGTATTCGTTTCCAGGAGTTGCATGATCAAATCTTGCTGACAAAGTATGACGTAAGAAAATTAAGCAACATAGGAGCAAAGTAATGAACAAAGTAACATTTTAAGATAACAAAAGTATATATTTTGTTAATATCATTAAAAATTTTGGAAAACCTCATTATATACAACATTCTTCGTTTCATTAATTGGCTTCTCACTCTTAATTTCTTATCACATATAATTATTTTTAGATCGGCATGATTTACTACTCTAGACATTGCTACGTGGAACTACCACAATTGAATATTGACTTTTTAAGGAGCACTTGAACATATGTTAATTTTGACTCTTATTAGTAGTCATAAGAATGAATAATTAAAGTCTATAAATTAACATTGACTCTGTCATTAACTAGTAGTCATAATAATCTAAAACAAGTTCAACGTGTCTCGATATTACTTATCTGGCCCATAAAGGGCTTCTGATGTTCTCAGGGCTATTTGGTGACAACCTTTTCATTAAAGTCTATAAAGAGAAAATAAAAAAAAATGTAATTAGTAAGGCATAGCTTATATACATAATTCATTTGTATTGAAAAAAATTAAAAATACACGATCATACTAAATAGCAGATTTAATCACCTGCCAGACGTCTGACGGGATTATCCCGTCAGATGCATACTTGGTGGGTGATGATTTGACAATTTATGTGTTAGATAACCCAAATGGAACAACTCACATGTGAGTTGTCCAATTATCACTTACCACGTGTACATCTAGTGTGATAATCCCTCCGGACGGTTGTCAGTGATCAATTTTGTACCAAATAGACAAAAGCATCAGAAGAAGATATATTCTGAATTTTAGGAATTGTTCTCAAATTCAACACACTCAATGAGAATGACTTATCACCAGCTGCAATTATATTAGTGCTTACCATAAACCATTAACAATAAACTTGAGAAGTTATTCCAAGTTTTTCACTGGTAATAGTTACTGACAAATTTGAGATATAACAAACCATGTTTTCCTGAATATGTTCGTCATTCTTTGAAATATGCGAGGGATTCACTGCCGCCTGAATTTTATTTCCATGTGAGAAAGGAATAATAGAAATTATATTAAAATCATGACATTACATGGAGGAGAAGAGATTATAAGAAATAAATTTCAAAACATAACCTCTAGATCGACAAGTAGTATTTCCAAACTTCGAGCGACTTTTTCATCAAGTTTTGTTGGAACAATAAACTTTTCTTGGAACTCAAATTTTAATAATTCAATTCAACTTACTCTTGTTCAAGTCCTTGAGCTTGGAGATGACTATTTTACCTTATAAAGCCATTGTAGATCAGTATACTCTATAGAAGGCAGAATTAACCACAAAAAAATGAATTTCACTTTTAAATTGTAATTATATATAGGCAAAAGTACTTGATAGTTTTTTCTAAATAATTCTTTTTTTTTATACATGGGGATATATATAGGGGAGGGGAGGGACACTCAGAAAGGGGCATGTGTGGTTCAAAGCCAAGACCTCTAGCCAAGACCTCTGACCTGAAATACAAACATCCTAACCATTAGACTACAATTCGGACCACAAAAAGCATTTGGCAATTAATAGCATAGTTTTAGCTAATATTTAAACTGTTAAACAAAATTAAAGTTAAAAAAAAAAGAAATGAAAAAAATAATATTCAAGTTTTGTTAAATAGGCCACAGTAGTGAGACAGTTATCAATAGAGGGCGGCTAATTAACCACAATATAATAAATTTGAGTTTCAAATTGTAATTATATATCGACAAAAAGCACTTGACGGTTAATAACTTAGCGAGCTGTTACTTTAGCTAGTATTAAAACCATTAAAGGGAACTAAAGTCAAAGAAAAAAAAAGAAATGAAGAAAATAATATTCAAGTTTTGGTAGACAACAATAGTGAGACAGTTATCAATAGTGGACGGTTAATTAACCATAAAAGAATGAATTTGAGTTTCAAATTGTAATTATATAGACAAAAAGCACTTAATGGTTAACAACGCAGTGAGCATTTACTTTAATCAATATTAAAACCGTCAAAGTAAATTAAAGTTAAAGAAGAAAATGAAAAAAATAATATTCAAGTTGTGGTACGTAAACAACATTATTGAGACAGTTATCGATAGTGGGCATTATGTATATTAGTGGGACAGTTTAAATAATACATATTTCTATAAAACTTACCAACATACAAGAAATTTGTGACAGCCTCAATCCCATAAGAAAAGAAGACCAGTTTATATGCTAAGAGACCCACTTCGTCTGACATGAGGCCTTTTGGGTAGAACCCAAGAGCAAAACCGTACCGGCTAAGCCCAAAGCGGATAATATTATGTCAAAGTAGAGCAGGTCATTACAGATAGTATCAGAGCAGAGCCCAGCTAGAAGTGTGTTCAACGAAGACGTTGGGACCCCTTAGGCGGGGTGATTGTGATAGCCTCAATCCCATATCACTTGGGCAAAGAAAAGAAGACCAATTTTTATGCTAAGAGACCTACTCCACTGAGGCCTTTTGAGTGAGAACTCAAGAGCAAAACTGTGCGGGTTTAGCACAAAGCAGATAATATCATGTCAAAGTAGAGCGGGTTGTTAAAAAGTTGAAGTGAAAAAAATAAAATAAAAAAGATTTCTCTACACTATTGGTCAGAGGATATAACCTTTCTATTGGATAACCTTTTTGTTGGAAGCTGAAGTTAAAATGCCCGAGAAGCTCTCGCTCATGAATGCGACAACTGGCTACCTTGCAAATAAGAAGGGGTATCACATCTTCAATGTTATCATGGACGAATTGTAAAGTGATGTGCCCTAAATCCCAATTTGCAATAGGAAACTACAAGATATTGTTTCCGTGTATTCTTTAGACTCCCTTTTATGGTACAATATATTCTGCAAAAATGCTTTTACGGTTGTTTTTTTACCAATAGTGGGCTGTTACCAATAGTGGAAGATTACATAACCTACCAATATAGATAAATTAAAGTTTAAAAAAATAAAGTTAAAAAATGATTCTTTCAAATAGAATCTGAAGCCAAATTGAATCTTTTCTAATTGAAGCTTCAATTTTATTTCTAATTTTTATTGGTTTACATCTTCATTACGATCTTATTCACGTAAATCAATTAACCATTCAGCAATCTTTGCTTTCCTTGGGAGATTCATTAAAAAATTAAATTGATCCCTCCAATTAATTTGTTTTACTGTGATACTATATCGTAATATTCTTCTGTTTATCGATTGCAGACCTTGAATACAGTTGTTCCCAACATTAATTTTTGTGAGGAAGAAGATGGCACTTATGGAAATTTTTATTTTGATGCTTGTGAACTTTTATTATAAGATGGATTTCTAAAAAAAGAGCAAAATAATAATAATAATAATAAAATAAATGAAACCAGTAAGCGCTAAAAGTAAGCCGGTTATTTATATCATTTTAATTATGACTATTTAAGGAAAAAATTAACAAAAAGGTGATTATATCTACACTATCATTTTAACTAATCGCAGAACAATCTCGAATTTTTTTTTATCACTCCATTGATAGAAACTTTTGGCCATCGGAAATTATCAATGGTTTTTTCATACTGCTAGCAATTTCTGACCAGTTTCCCATGCCATGGCAATCTCCACCCAATTTTTAGGCCATCGGAAATCTTAACAATTTTTTTGGCCAAAAATTTGTAAGAATGATATACTATTTTAATAAGTAATATGATGAATATGCGTGTTTAAAAATTTACGAAATTTAACAGCCTGTAATTTATTCTTTAAAATCACTGTATGAATTAGATTTTATATATTTTATATTGATACATAAAATTACATATGTCAAAATTATAATAATAATATAACATGTACTCCAAATTTCTTCTTCTCTAATGATGTAAGTAAAGTTAAATAAGGTTGAAAAAAATAGCGAAATAAAATCTTTAATGATACAAAAATTTTATGAGGCTATTCAAGCAAAAAAAATAACATAAAAACTTTAGTCATCCTGACGAATACGTAGTTCTCCTTGTAAAATTAGGTCCAAAATTTAATTCTTTTTACTTATTAATATTTCAAAATAAAACATATTCTGATATAAGTTAATTTTTTTCTTTTGAAAAAGATCACATCTATGAAAATTTAAGATCTCACACACATATATATATTTATGAAAATTTAAGCTTCTTAACCACTGTCATGCAAGATTCGCATTTACTGTTAAAATGATAATTTTTGGAATTTACAACTTGCAAATGACTATAAAATTTTAATTATGTTACGATTTCAAAATTACAAATATATATGTGGCAAAAACTTAAAGTGATAGCACAGAGAAATAATGCACAGCATAAAAGTATTTTATCTAATATTTATGTATTTTTTAACTTATTTTTTGGTTTCCGAAAAAAATAACTTATTTTTTAAATTGCAAAAACTATATAAATATTATGTTAAATATATTAGGAATAAATATATTAGGGATACATATAAACAATCTTTCTAAGGAGATAAATTAAACTTTATCTCTAGAGCTTGATCTCTCACGTGATGCAAATCTAACACACATAGTCCCATTTTTGGAGCTTGATCTATCTCTTTAGAAAATTTCTACATATAAATAACAAAAAGTAAGAGTAGATGTTATATATATTAGGGATGCATATAAATAACAAAACGTAAGAGCAGCCTAGCAGTTGGCCGTTAAGTGTTCGAACCGTCTTCCATGCAAAAGTTGGAATAAATTTGATTTATTATGCAATCGGGTCAGGTTCGGTTCTCAGGGACATGCGTAGGTAGGGCTAGCCGGCGGGCTGGGATAGTTATTGAGTCGGATTCTCATATGGGTAAAATATTAATATTTTTTATTTTTCTACTATTTATGGGTCAGTCGATAGTATCTGGCAGACGAGGTTTCCGTTGGAAACACCTACGGCACCCAACTGCCTTTGGAAATCACCGACAAACATTAGCCGTCGGTGATTACCAATGGACACAAATCGACGTCGGAAATTACCAACACGCCTATTGATGAATTTTTCCGACCACCATTTCTTGTCGGAAACCCAAATTTCTGACGGAATTTGACCACCGACGGATTTTGACAGTCTATACTAGTGTGTGTTTTTAGTAGTGATCCAACTTCTATTATATGTTTATAGAGCCCAAAGCATAAAAAGTTAGCTATTTTTGCATTGCAGTGACACTAACAAATGGTACGGCATGTGTTGCGATGGTAGATGCAAAAAATAGCTAAATAATATGGTAAGCATCTGATCTCGAAACCCACTACATAAATAAGGAGTTAGGCGTACTTTCAATGAGAAAAATAAAATAAAATACGAATTGCATATATTATTTGAAATTAGTGATGGTGTGCAGTATTCTTTTAAGATTCTGTAAATCATGCTAATATGAAAAATTAATCAAGCAATTAGAGAATTAAAAGAGATTAAGAAGTAAAGCATGGAAAAAAAATTGCTAGAAAGTACATTAATAACACTTCCCTAAAAGCATTAATAATAAATCCTTCCATAATTTGTCATAATTCACCTTCTCTAAGCTCCGCCAGAAGTTTTTTAAGCATGATGAAAAATCAAGACTTTCAACATAAGTACAAATCAAGAATGCTACTGCCTGCCACAAAGAAGAAGACGAATTACCGACACATCCAGTGTTAACGAACTCCAGTGTCATTGGATGCTAGGGAAAATTACTTCCGCATCAATTGTTATGTTGATCTTGATAACGGGATTAACGCAATGGAAAAATGCCCAAATGCAAAGAAGGGATTCAAACCCCGTTCTCACCTAGATGCCAAAAAATAGAAACCTAAAATCTCATCCAAATGGAAATGAGGGCAAGATAATTCTTCGGGAGTATGGCAGAATGAGCGTTGCGTGAGAGCAGAAAGAGATAAACCTAAATAATTAGCTAATGGAACGGGACATATGAAGGGAAATACGTTTTCTGGAGGGAAAAAAGGAAAAGAAAAGGAAAGTCAGTGTACCCCAAGTTTCACCACAGAAAATGGGCTGGAAAAATGCTGTACGAAAAGTACCAAGACTATATATATTCCTTTTATTAATATATATAGATTCGAGAGGAAAAATAATTTCAATTGTTTATCTTCATTTACTCTCCAGATTTTTTTTTTCTTTTTTTTCTATCTTTAATGGCTTATGGTGTTGTGATTCAAGACAAAGGAATAGCTTTGGTTGCCCAACCAATGGCTTTCTTACTGGTCCTTTGATTTGCAATCGATAATGGCTTCAAATTGATTATATTTGTTGTTTATGAATGAATGTATGTAAGTTTGGTCACTAGACTTCAAGATGAGTAAATGTCTTGATAGAATCTATTTTTGTGAAATAGGCTCTCAATTTCAATATCAATCTCAATGTCTTGATAGAAGGTCACGGGTTCGAACCACACCCACCCCTCTCTGAATTTCCCTCACTCCATTTCCCTCCTATATCCAAAAAAAAATATATAATAATAAATAAATAAAATAAAATAAAAATAAAAATAAAAAAGCTATGGGGACGTTTACATTCCTTAAGTTGTTGTTATGGGCTTATGTTCATACTTCGTTATCACAATAATTATAATTGTTGCTTATTTAATTTGTACTACATTGCATATCAATGTTAATATATTGTAGTTAAAATTTTCTAATACAGAGTTGCCAATAATACTTTTATTTTTTATTAAAAATATTGACTGTAAATTATTTCAGTTACTCAATTTAATCCAAATATTTGTGAATATATATATTTTTTGAACTAATATATATATATTTTAAAAAGTTAAAATTATGTTTTGATCTATATACTCGCAATAATACATATATTCTCATCTAATTCTTGAAGTTGTAAAATTGTGATGGATTCTTTTTTACTTATATATTGAGTTTGACATGGTATTTGATAATATTAATTAAATTAGCAGGACAATAAATTTTATTTTATGACTATTTTTTAACACAGTTGTTGGAATTTTTAGAGTCTGTCACTTACCGGAAGCACGAACACAAGTCAATAAAGAATCAGAGCAGAAAGCAGTAAAGAAAATAAATCAAGAACACGCGACGTGTTGCTCCCTTTCAAGAGCCCGAGGTTCACCGAGAAACGGCTAATCCTTGTTGAGGTCTACGAAATTGTAAATCCAGCCTCGTTGCACTAGATCACAAAGAACAAAGTACAAACCCTATGTCTGAGCCACTCAAAACTCACATAGATGTTAATAAGAGTGATGAACAACAGAGTACAATCAGTCTCACTACAAGGATCACTCAGAGAAGCAACGTCCTCACAGGCAGAGAACAAAAGATCAACTCATTGTAAACCCTAACAATTATAAAGGTTGCGCATCAATGTTTCTCTTTAACCCTAGCACTGAAGGGTAAGAAGAATATATATCAAGCGGGTTGGTCAAAATTTGGGGCAAAGTCAACATTTCTCCACCTTGAACCCAATTCTCTGTTCACTAATGCAACAGTGGCTGAATCTGCTTCGGTATCTCAGCTCTTATTTCTTGCACACAAAACATACAAGTTTGCAAAGTAAAAAAACAATCATACAATCACAAAGATTAAATGTTTTTTTCATTTTTGTATTATTTAAAACAAATTTAAACAAAAGCAAATAAAAGAGAAAGAAATCCTATCACTTATCCAGCATCAATGCTCAGCATAACCAAACAGGATTTGAACTTACTCACACGAAGTCGTTTAGTCCCCATGTCAGCAGGGTTATACTGAGAAGGTATCTTTTGAAGCAGAACAATGCCATTAGAGACCAAGTCTCTAATAAAATGGAATCTAACATTAATATGTTTAGTTCTATCATGAAATACAGAGTTTTTGCATAACTGTACTCCAGATTGACTATCAGAATGCACAACTACATCACTATGTAACATATGCATTTCAGATAAAAGCCCTTTCAACCACATAGCTTCTTTGAAGTCTTCGGTAATAGCAACATACTCTGCCTCAGTGGTTGATAAGGCAACAATATGCTGTAGTTGTGATTTCCAGCTAACACAAGTATTACATAAAGTGAAAACATATGATGTAGTGGATTAGCAAAATTAGAATCCACAAAACCTTTAAATTTAATACCTTCACTATAGTCTTCAAAAAGTAAACCACTGGATTCATAACTTTTCAAATATTTGAGATGCCATTTAAGTGCTTCCCAGTAAGTAACACCAAGATTTGACATATATCTACGCAAAGAACTTACAGCATAGGCCATATCAGGCCTAATGCTCACCATCAGAACCATAACAGAGCCAACAGCATTAATATAAGGTACATTCTTCATATACTTAACATCATGTTCATTGCTAGGACATTGATCTTTACTTAACACAAACTGACTAGCAATAGGAACATTAATAGATTTAGCATTAGTCATAGAAAATTTACTCAAGATTATTGTTAGTACAAAATTACATGTGTTGGCATTCTTAATTTTTTTTTTAAATGTCAAAATTTTGTTACATATTTTTGCATGATATATTTTCATGAGTGATCTTTATTTTAGCATGCAAGCTGTGTTTACTTAGGCCAAAAGATAAGTTGGGGCGTGTGTACTTGTCTTGAGGCATAAGAATTCGATATACATGCAAAGTTTTAATGTTACCTAGTTTAAGTCATCCAAGATTACCATGTATAACTAGGGCTCTCTATACGCATGTAAAGTTTCATTAGAATGAGGAAAGTACGTGTTTATGGTAATATAGAATTTTAACTTTCCTTAATTCTTTTCCTACTACATGTATATGGTAAGTATGATTCTTGTCTTGTACAAAAAGTCAAATTCTTGCCTATATATGTAAGTTCTCTTTGTAGATCGAACACAACTCTCATACGAGCAAAGCATTCCGCGATTTTACTTCTTTGAAGCTCAACCACAAGGAGAGAACTCAAACACTGCCTTAAAATCACAAGACTTATTGTTACACATTGTTCTACATAAGTTCACAATGTGTTTGTGATTGGCAACATTTCATAGTGCGTGGTAGGCGACCGCATGTGCGAGGGACATATCCACGGAGGTTGAAAGTAGTTTAGGAGGTCAAGTCATCCCAAGTTGAGTTCGAGAGATCTCTAGGAGCTTGATAGATGTTCCGTGAGGCGCGCAGGAGAAGGAAGGAGCAACGGGAGTTGTCTCATTTCAAAAGGCGTAAAGAGGGAGTCTTTTATAAGTTTACCTTTTGATTATTTAGTGTCTATTGTGATAGCACGTTTTATTCTTTCTTTGTACTAAACTCACCTTATAATTAGTGGATTTGGTTTGTCCCGTGGCAAGGATGCCAGCAGTTTTTTCCAGTTAGGTTACTGCGTCATCATTCTGGTGTTTTTATTTTCTGCATTCATACCCGAGCTAGACACATTTATGTCTCATTGCACTTTACACCAGTAAAACACATATAGGCAGAACACATCCTGACTAGAGTCTAGATAACCAGCGTATTCCATAGTTGGTATCAGAATGGCTTTACTTAAGTATTAGTAAGATCTGGTTACCTAGATATGGATAGAATTTTTGGCAGTTCATCTTCTCTTCCTCCTATACTTACTGGCTCAAATTATGCATTTTGGAAAATTAGGATTCCAATATACGTTCAAGCTATTAATGTAAACGTATGGCATTCCATTCTTACTGCTTACATTGCACCTATTGTTACTATCAATAGGTAAATTACTGAAAAACCTATGATAGAATACACTGAAGTAGAATTGAGTGCAAGTAATTGGAATTCTAAAGCTTTGAATGTTATTTTCTCTTTTATTGATCAATCTTAGTTTAGACTTACCTTTTCTTGCAGGACAGCTAAAGAAGCTTGGGATAAATTTCAAATAGTCAATGAAGGAGCAACTGCTGTCAAGTCATCAAAACTACAAATGCTCACTCTTGAGTTTGAGCAAACAATGATGAAGGATAGTAAATAGTTCAAAGATTTCTATGCTAGGTTGAGTGACATCACCAATCAAGCATATGCTCTAGGCAAAAAGTACTCTGAAAAAAGATTGTCAAGAAAACCCTTAGATCTTTACCAGAGAGATTCCATGAAAAAGTCACAGCCATAGAGGAGTGTAAGAATCTTGAAGAGATGAAAGTGGAAGAGCTTATTGGATCATTAATGACAAATGAACTGAACTTGTCAAAAGGGAAAAAGGACAAAAGCCTAGAATATCTATCAAAAGAAAGGTGGAATCTTCTAAATCAACGGAAGATTCTGAATCTGAAGATGAATTTGAAGATGAGAAGGATACATCTGGCTCTGACATATTTGAAATCAGGTATCTAACTGCTTATATTTCGTACAAGAAATAACTCTGGGAAATGGTCTACTGCAGGATCTGTCCAGCTTGTAGACAAAACTGATATATTCTACCCAGAAAACAGCAAGCAGGACACATCTGAATTTCAGCTGGATGAAAGATTTAAGCTATAAGAGGATGACAAGGACATATTTGAATATGAAACTGATGGTTAAGCCTTAGATAATCAGGTAAATGTATTAACTGCTCAGATTCAATCAGGATATAACTCTGTCACCAACTTTGTTGTAGGAATTGTCTATTCAACAGATGATCCAGATATATTCTGCTCAACTCAGTCAGACTCTCAAAACCTGAAATCTGAAGAACATACTAATGGTTGTACAGAGTGTACTGCTATGAGTAAAAAATTGGCAACTGAACAGGAGAAACTTGCAACTCTTGAAGCTATTGCTTTGACTCTGAGAGATGAGAAAGAAGGAAGTGAAGAAACATTATTGACTCTCCAAAGATTATTACAGGAAAAAGAGGATCAACTGAACAAAACACTAGATATGGACTTGAATAATTAAAAGGAAAAAGTCAAAGAACTTACCATTGGAGCTGCAAGACTGAATGAAGTTCTCAGTTATGGAAGACTTTCAGGAGATAGATATGGACTAGGATATGAAGAAAAAGGTAAAGTTGTCCAACAGATAGTTTTTGTGAAAGCATCAGGGGATAACTTTCAAAAAAAACCTGTAGGACAATGGCATAATTCTAGAACGAAGCAGGATACGTCTGGACTCTCTTAGAGCAAAACTGTCCAGAAGAATAGTTTACCAAAGCAACAACAAAATACCATATACCAACCTGCTACATCTATCAAACCATCTCAGAATTCTAGTCAAAGTCATTCAAATAAGTCTGTCAAGTCTTCAATCAAAGGTGCTTCTATTTCTACTGTTATGCCTACAACCAGGAAGAAGTCTCAGTGACACATGGAAAATCTGAAAGTCCTACAGTTGTACATCATACACAAGTATTGCCTAACCAAATTTTCTCTAGGACACGTCTACAGGACTCTAAACCAGACACATCAGGTGTAGCTAAAGGCAGAATAGACATATCTGCACAGACCAGAAAACTGAACCAAAACTAAAAAGGTAGATCTAACATTGGAGTTCAGAATGTGACAAGAATGTGTACAGTACCTAGAAATAGATATCATGAAGCAGATCCAACTGACATGAGAACAATTGAATTTGAAAGAAGAAAGTCTTATACATCACAATCACATAGGACTTCAGGTAAGTACCACTCATCTCATATTCATTCTTATTGTGATTATCATTGTCATGTGAAGTCTAAATATTCTAATTTTGTGAACATGACTAAAAATCACTATGGGAAATATTATTTTCCATATTATGTGCCTATTTGGTTTTATTGTAGGATTGAAGGACATAAAGAATCTGATTGTTATAAATTTTTAAACAAGCAATATAAAAGAAAAAATCACATTCCTATTGATGAAAACAAATCCAAGAACATGGCTAATTTGAAAGGGAAACAAGCTTGGGTTAAGAAAGATGATTTGAAAACTTATGAAAATAAGTTGGTTCCTAATGAGCTTGTATATCCTGTTAATCACAAGACTTAGCACATGATGATATTCACTTTATTTATGCTTTATTTGAGTTTGCACATTTAAAAAAGAAAATTTCATGTGCAATTTAATTTTTTAATCTTCATGTTTTTTATTTCTTTGATGTTGTACCCCTAAAACTCCCAAATTAACTTCATTGATACAATTTGATCTTGGGGATTGAGTTTGGTATATTTGCAGAAGCTTTATCTCATGAAGAAAAAGGCTGATCAGGACATGACTAAGGGGAAGTAAAGAAACTGGACATATCTGGTAGAATTTGATGCTGAAACATTTGCAGCAGAAAGCTGAACTAGAGGACGATGCATCCTGTCTGACTTAAACAGATTCTTATATTTGAATCATAAAATGACCAAAATCAAGAATGATTTGAGAATGAATTTCATATCTCTTTCTAGTACAGGAAGTAACTTATTCTTTTCCTTGCTATTGTTTTTCATACGACCTAGTGCAAATTCTCTGAATCGCTTGTTCAACACTTTTGTATGATCTACTTCACTAATTTTGTGAATGAGTTGAACAGTTTTATAGCTACTTTGCTATTTGTTCACACCAAGTATCAACTCAAAGGTTTACTTACCATTTCCAGTGACATTACTACAGCTAAAATATCCGCATTAATGGTTTGCATCTGGGCTTTTAAAAATAAAATTTGCAAAATGAGAAATATTCATAAAAAACAAAAGAGTTTTACTTTTGCATTATTGTGTGATTTGTGTGTCATTCATATAAATATTGATCAAATCACTAGATATGTGTGCATGATATCACTGAGATACCCGGAGGAGGACGCATCCTGAACAGATCATTTAAAACTTGTTCTCCTTATTCCATAAAGGTAAACTGCATAAAAAAAGATGGAATACGTGCTGGCTGCTTTGTACTATAAGAGGTTACTGATTGAGGGTCATAAAATTTGACTTAGACCTATGGTCAGTATCTATACTCTTCGACACTACATACGACTAATAATGTCTAAGGGGCAGAGTTAGTAAGGGTAAAAGCTACCAGTCAACCAAATCTTTTGAGTGCATGCAGCTACCTTTACCCTCAGAAAATAATGCTCAAAATTATAGAAAAAGTCGAGCAAGCAGAGGACTTAAAAGTTGTATTCTTTTTAAAAGAGTTGTTTAGATGATGATCGGTATTCTTGTGCATCATTGATAATATCAATAAGTCAGGTTCTCATAAAGTGAAAAGTGGTGTCAGGATTGACCATATGAAAAGATAAAGCAAAAGAAAGAAAAGCTAAATTCATAAGAACTCTTCCATTAAGAATGGTTCTGTTGAGTGAATACTTCATGGTGTGAACTTCTACAGGCATTTTGGAAAGTATTCAGTACTTGATCTCAATTGAAATTGATTTCTTTGTATTGTGTATGTGTGCTTGTATACATTTGGCCCAGATGCATCTGCAACATTCATTGATAGATCAAGTAATGTCTGTATACTCTTTGAGGTAAGTAAATCTGGAGCAGTTGAGAAAGGCAGGAACTACAGCAGTTGATCAGAAAAACCGTCTTCTAAACATTTTTCATTTGTCTTTTCTCCTTTGTCAAAAAGGGGGAGAAGTGTAGTCGCTGATCAAGATATATCTCTCTTAACTCTATTTTGTTTTGCGATTATGTGTTGAGGGGGAGAGGATATATCTTAGGGGGAGTTTATTGATTAAGGAGGAGAAGTTAACTATTTATGTGTTTTGCCCTGTTCAAAATTTTTCACATTTTGTGCTATTGAGGTTTTGAAAATTTTGAAAAGCCAAAGGGAGAGATTGTTAGTACAAAATTACATGTGTTGGCATTTCTAATTTTTTATTTTAAATGTCAAAAATTTGTTACATATTTTTGCATGATTTATTTTCACGAGTGATCTTTATTTTAGCATGCAAGCTGTGTTTACTTAGGCCAAAAGATAAGTTGGGGCGTGTGTACTTGTCTTGAGGCATAAGAATTCAATATACATGCAAAGTTTTAATCTTACCTAGTTTAAGTCATCCTAGAATACCATATATAACCAGGGCTCTCTATGTGCATGTCAAGTTTCATTAGAAATAGGAAAGTATATGTTTATGGTAATATAGAATTCTAACTTTCCTTAATTCTTTTCCTACTACATGTATATGGTGAGTATGATTCTTGTCTTGTACAAGAAGTCGAATTATTGCCTATATATGTAAGTTTTCTTTGTAGGTCAAACACAACTCTCATACTAGCAAAGCATTCTACGATTTTACTTCTTTGAAGCTCAACCGCAAGGAGAAAACTCAAGCACTTCCTTAAAACCTCAAGACTTATTCTTGCACATTGTTCTAAATAAGTTCACAATGTGTTTGTGATTGGCAACCCTTCATAGTACGCAGTAGGCGACCGCATATGTACGAGGGACATATCCACAGAGGTTTAAAGTAGTTTAGGAGGCCAAGTCATCCCAAGATGAGTTTGGGAGATCTCTAGGAGCTTGATGGACGTTCCGTGAGGCGCCCGGGAGAAAGAAGGAGCAACGGGAGTTGTCTCATGTCAAAAGGCATAAAGAAGGAGATTTTTA
Organism: Nyctanthes arbor-tristis; assembly: GCA_963692815.1. Taxonomy (NCBI): domain Eukaryota; kingdom Viridiplantae; phylum Streptophyta; class Magnoliopsida; order Lamiales; family Oleaceae; genus Nyctanthes; species Nyctanthes arbor-tristis. The sequence goes on along the minus strand of CAVNYN010285745.1, from coordinate 30,496 downwards.
TAAGTTTACATTTTGATTATTTAGTGTCTACTGTGATGACACGTTTTATTCTTTCTCTGTACTAAACTCACCACATAATGAGTGTATTTGTTTGTCCGGTGGCAAGGGTGCCCACAGTTTTTCCCAATTGGGTTTCTGCGTCTTCATTCTGCTGTTTTTATTTTCTGCATTCATACCCGAGCTAGACACATCTAGGTCGCGTTACACTTTACACCAATAAAACTTATCCAGACAGGATACATCCTGACTAGAGTCTAGATAACCACTGTATTTAAAATTATCTTTATATAAGATTCTTGTTTGAGCACAAGCACAGATTTTTTCTCTATCTCTAAATATGTCCATTCCAAGAATTCTTTTAGCATCACCTAAATACTTCATGTCAACTTTAGTGCTTAAACAATGTTTGACATGTTCAATGGATTTAATGCATGAACTAATCAGTAGCATATCACCCATATAGATAAGCAAGAAAACACGAGCATTAACATCAACTTTATAATAAAGGCAGTGATCATGTTGACTTCTTTTAAAATTCAAAGTTAACATGAACGCGTCAAATTTCTTATTCCATTGTCTAGGTGATTGCTTAAGCCCATACAAAGATTCCTTGAGAAGACATACATTATCAGGATATTTAGAGTTAACAAAACCATCTGGTTGTCTTATATAGATCTTTTCATCTAAATCCCTATGAAGAAAAGCAGTTTTAACATCAAGCTATTTCAATTCCCAGTTATAATGAGCAACTAAAGCAAGCATTATTCTAACTGTAGTAAAGTTCACAAAAAGAGCAAATATCTTAGTATAGTCAATCCTTTCTTTTTGAGTGAAACCTCTAGGAGCAAGTCTAGCTTTAAATTTAACAGGTTCATTATCAGTTATACCTTATTTGATTTTAAACAACCATTTACAATCAACAGCAGAACAATTAGAAGGTTTAGGAATCATAAGCCAAGTATGGTTATAATGTAAAGAATCAACTTCTTCTTTCATAACATTAACCACTTACTAGAATGATCAGAATTTAAAGTTTCAGAATAAGACTTAGGTTCAAATTCACTCAAAGATTCATGCACATTTAAAGCAAAAGAGGTCATGTTATAATCATGGAACTTAACAGGAACTCTTTTATCTCTTTTGCTTCTATCTCTGGCCAATATATAATCAGCTAACTCATTAGAGTTAGAACCATGATCAACAGAATCAGATGAATTATGATCAACATCGGCAAAGTGAGGAAGTTCCTCAGTTTGCTCTCCACTTCAGACTCAACAGTCTGAGGATCAGAATTATCCAATTGAGGATTCACCTCAACAACAACAGTTTTAGAATTAGAAGAGTGATCAGTGTGTGATTTCTGATTCTCATTAATAACAGCACAAGACATATTATATTCATTAAAAATCACATATCTACTAATAACAGTCTTAGAACCAGGTCGATATTTAAGCTAGAGTTTAAATCCTTTAACACCTTAAGGATAATGAAGGAAAACGCATTTTTGTGATCTAGAATCCAATTTACCCAATTTCTAATGAACATAAGCAGTGCAGCGAAATACTTTCAAATTGGAATAATCAATAGGTTTATTAGTCCAAACAGATTTAGCACATTTACCATTCAAAGGCACAGAGGGTGACCTATTAACTAAATAGGCAGCAACCATGACTGCTTCACCCCCAAAAACTTTTGGATAAACTAGAGGAAGCAAGCAAACACATAACCTTCTCAGGTGAGGTTCTGTTCATCTTCTCAGCAACACCATTTTGCTAAGGGGTATAGGGAATAGTTCTATATCTTTTAATACCAGGTTGAGCATAGAAATCATGAAATTTTTTATTTAAAAATTCAAGCCCATTATCTGTTCTCAAACACTTGATCTTCTTATCTGTTTGATTTTCAATTAAAGTTTTCCAGTTTTTAAATTTCTGAAAAACACCATATTTGTTTTTTAATAAAAACAACCAAACTTTCCCGGAGAAATCATTAATCATAGATAAAAAATATCTATTCCTCCCATGAGTAAGTGTGCTAGTAGGAACCCACAAGTCAGCATGAACATAGTCAAGCACATTAGAAGTTTCATTCTTATCAGAAGTAGCAAATTGAACCCTACGCGGTTTCCTAAAACACAAATTTCACAGAAAGGTATGCATGGCAATTTATCTTTTCCAAAACATGCTTCTTTCTGTAAAATTTAAAGACCCTTGCTACTAATATGACCTAGCCTATTATGCCACAGATTAGTAGAGTCATCATCAATAGAGTTCATACAAGAGTTCATATATGATTCACAATCAGCAAAGCAAACATACAACTTGCTTCTTTTCAAAGCTCTAAAGGCCACCAAGGCACCTTTAGAAACCTTTATACACCCACCTCCAAAACCACCTTCAAATCCATTCTCTTCAAGAGTGGAAATAGAAATAGGCTTGTTACCAAGATCAGGCGCGCCTAACATCGATAAGAGTATATTTAAAGCAAGAACCAAACTTAACAGAACATGACCTATAGCCTCCTGCTTACTCGCAATTTTATTAGCAACAATAACAGTGTCATCATTCACCTTAGAATAATTAGTGAAAAATTCTCTCCTTGGTGGCATAGGAAAGGTACAACCTGAGTCTAAGAGCTATTCTGTCTTAGTATCATGATTGACACTTGATTCACATTAGCAGTCAAGTCACATCCATCAGCAGTGAAATACACCTCACCATAAGACTTAGAAGATGAAACATGATTAGTCTGATCAGGTTGTTTCCCTTTCCCCTTATTACTTGCTTCATTAGGGCAATCCTTAATGTAATGACCAACCTCATGGCAGCCATAATATTTTCTATTTCTTATTTTAGACCTAGATCAGGATCTGCCTGTTCTTCTTATGATTATTCTGATTACTCTGATTGTTTCCCCTTATTATGGTAGTCTAAACTTCTACCCTGAGTTCTCCCGCTAAACGTAAGAGCATTCCCAGAATTCTTATTATTCTTATCATAATGCAATTAAAGTTCTTTACTTTTTAGACCACTGATAACACAATCAAGAGAAGCAGAGTCTCTATCATATTTAATAGCAAACTTCACATAATTATAAGCATCAGGTATGGCATTCAATAACACAACAGTAGAATATTCATCAATATTCTTGTCACCACAACTTTTAATATTCTGGATCAATTTGTTAAAATCATCCAGATTCTCTTCTAAGTCCTTATTGAGATCAATCTTGAAGCTAAAAAATTTCTCAAGCAGAAACATTTTGTTTGGTAAAGAAGTTTCAGTATAAAGTTCTTCAAGTTTCTCCCATAGTTCCTTAGAAGCCTTTTTTTTTTTTACCAACCTTTCTAATTATAGAGTCAGATGCAAAATATGGAAGTACTAGCTAATTCATCAGTTTCAAAAATGTTTTGTTCAGTATCAGTATCAGCATAAGTAGTAGTAATGCCTTAGAGATCTTTTGTTGCATAAGAATACTACGCATCTTTTCCATGAAACAACTTAAGATGAAAACCAGAAGCCATCAATAACACACATAGAGTATAGTAAAAGTACAATAAACACAGGTAGGAAATTGCGGAGTTCAGGAAAATCACGAAAATAGAGCACACCAAGAACACCTCAGGGTTCCGATGGACCCACAGGATCCAAGATCAAGAGGCTAGCATTTAAGGTAGCCGAAGATGTATGTAAATCAGAATACCGAGACAATAACAATGTAAGAAATAATCCCAGGAATTCACAATTCAACAAATCAGAAAGCCAGAATCACAAATTCCACAGATATAAAATTAGGGTTTCAGAAAAAAACTCACAGTACTGGGCTTTTCATAGAAAATGCTCAGAATAACAAATTAGAGAAATTCTCCACAAGAATCCAATCCAGCCGGAAGTACCACAAAGGCTTTGATAGCATTTGTTGCAATTTTTAGCGTCTATTACTTATCGAAAGTGTGAACACGCGACAATAAAGAAAGTGTGAACTCACATTTTTAGCGTCAATAAAGAATCAGACTAGAAAGCAGTAAAGAAAATAAATCAAGAACATGCAACATGTTGCTCCCTTTCTGGAGCCCGAGGTTGAGCGAGAAACAGCTACTCCTCGTTTAGGCTTTACGAAATCATAGCTCCGGCCTCGTTGCACTAGATCACAAAGAACAAAATACAAACCCTATGTCCAAGCCACTCAAAACTCACACAGATGTTAATCGATTGATAAACAGCAGAATACACTAAGCCTCACTCCAAGGATCACTTAGAGAAGCAACGTTCTCACAAACAGAGAATGAAAGATCAACTCACTGTAAACCCTAACAATCACAAAGGTAGCGCATCAATGTTTCTTTCTAACCCTAACACTAAAGGGTAAGAAGAATATATACCAAGGTTCTAACGGTCCTAATTGATCACTAAAGATGAATGGCTCTGATTGGTTCTGCTTGACCCGAATAGGATCCGCGAAAGGGTTGGTCAAAATTGGAGCCAAAGTCAGCAGTAATATTTCATGTTATATAGTTTAAATTAGAAACAAAATTTCAATTACCCTTTCAAAAAAAAATTGCAATTAAATGCCTTATTACGTATTGGAATTTTTTCAGCATGGGATTCATTAATTTTTATATTAATTAATGTAGATAAAAATTTTAGTAGTTATGCTATGATCAATACATTAAATTTTTTATTTACTTGAAATTCGATGTTTATTCATTGGTATAGATTCTATTTTATATCTGAATTTTTACTATATATTGAATGTGCTCTATCATACCATTTTGCATCTCTCTTTTATGGAAAATTAAATCTACAGTAACATATATGAATTTCGAGTTACACCAATCCTTTTAAGCTACCCATGTTTTCAAAATCTTTCCATGTTTGGATTTTATTCTATACGTTTGTCCAACCCTAATTATGCTTTTCGTAATTGAGTTTTAAATGTTGCTAAATATTTTGCTACTTGATATGTCTAGCAAATCAATTTCTTTACATAATAATTCATGCTATTCATCATCATCATCATCATCATCATCATCATCTAATTTTGACAAATATTTCAAATGACAATTAGATTAAGAGTGTGTTTGATACGAAAGAATGGAAAAGAAAATATTTTCCAACTTTTAAGGAAAACATTTTACCTGGGGGAGGTGGGAATTGTTTTCTAGGGAAAATGGAAAAAAACATATGCTTAATAGAATTGTATTATGAAATTTAAATTCAATTTCCACTTGTGAATCAAACACAAAAAAGGTGGAATTTAGATGGAAATTTGGCATTTTCCATGGAAAATCTATGCAATCAAACACACCCTATCTAAGATTATTGGCAAATAACAAGTATTCGTTTAGTTGTTAATAGTGTGTTCTTAATATGAATCACTGCCCCTCATAGGTCGTTAATTATGTTTTCATGTGCAACTCCATGTTGAATGATGCATGCCCAAGAGAATCGAAAATATATTCATAAATATTTTCCTTCAAAAGTTTGAGGTAATGATAGATTGATGGTTTAATCTGGAATAGTCAGTTTACAGCTCTAGCTGTTGAGTGTGTCACTAGAGTTGGCAATCTTTTTATTCATACTTTTTTTTCCCCAAGTTTTTGACTAATTTATAATGTGTCTATGGGTTGTTTATTTCCTATGTATGATAACATTATGATAAAAATAAATTGGTCACAACAAAATTGAAGAAAAAGTGTGTGCAAAGGGAACCAAAAAGTGTGAAGTTGGTTCGATAGGTTCACGTCATTTTCGTACTTATATAAGGTCCTCCACCTCTCCAGTCGATTACAAGCAATAGGTCAATAGAGATATTCATCTATAAACTGTGTGCAAAGGGAAAGAATAAAGTGCATAGACGATATCGCTTCAATTGATGTCAATTCATGTTTTAGTACTTTCAATGAAGGTACAAGGTAATAGGAAAAAGAAATTAAAGAAAGAAATGAGGATGAATATAATGTTTTTAGTTTGTCTGAAGAAACTGAAAAGAGGCTACTTAATTCCTTTCACTTTTCTCCTTTTCTTTGTTCCTCCAGTTTTTCCTTTTCTATTCTTTTTATCCATTCTACTTTCTTTTCTTTTTCCTTCTCTGTTTTGTATTCTTTCTGTTCTCGTCTGATTCTCACATCCCAAAAGCCGGAAAGGGTAATCAATTTTAAGACTCCAACATAAAGCATAAGCATTGCTATGGCTAAAACTAGGGGAACTAATAGACGAAATGCAACAAATACAATGAACAAGAGGGTGCAAATCCACGCCTGAGAAGTCATAGATTTTGTTGCTTGGTAGAATCAGTAAATAACTTTAACTTTTCAAGAGACGACTGCGGTTTGTTTAAGAAGGTTATTGCTATCTCTGAGCTTTGTTTTGCTTTAGTATCCACTTTAACTTTCAGTAAATCAGTAAACATTTAATAAAGCTACAAATTATGTAGGCAATGGTAGGTAACTTATGGAGTTTTGATACTTTTCTTGGGGTGGTGTTGCAGAATCTGAATCGATTGCTTAAGGTCTTATCTTTAACGTTTTAGGAAATAAATATGGCTTGCTTAAGAAGATTTTTGCTATCTCTGAGGCCTTTTTTTCTTTTGTATGGTAGATTTTTCTAGAAATTATTATATCGATAAAATTTATTTATATAGAAAACTTGACGAAGGACAATTATAACTCAGTAATTCTAATTTCACTATATATATACCCCCCCACATGATTTCCTTTATAACCAGATAAAGGACAGAAACATTCCAACATTCAACGGATTCATCTAAGGTAATGGTAAGAAACTGAGATATATTTTCATCACATGCTAATCGGTACACGTATGTATTTTGATGATGACTAATGGCTTCTACCAGGCATCCTCTGAAGGAATAATTTCATTTGGACCGTGGGGAGGTTTAGGTGGTGACCACTGGAGTTACAGGGCAAGTCATGGGATAACTGAGATAGTCCTCCGTGTACAAGGAAATATCACGTCCATTTCATTCAGAGATGCTACTGGCCATGTTTCTGGGACATTCGGTGGCAGGGGTAATGACCCTAATGTCAGGGGTGAAGAGAAAAAGGTGACTTAGATATTCACATATTAAAAAAAAAAAATCCTTTTTCATTTCCATTTCTTTCTAAATGTTTTTGTACTTCATTTCCATTTATAATTTTAATACGTTCGGAAGAACTATATATATATATATATTTTATGCATTACGTCATGTATAGATTGGAATTCAATGGCCTTCAGAGTATATGAAATCTGTAAGAGGAACTTATGGAAGATACAAAGGACTAATAGTGATCACTTCCTTATCATTCATTACAAATCTCACTACATATGGACCTTTTGGAGCAACTTCTTGTCGTAGACCTTTCTCTATCCCAGTAGAAGATAGCAATGTGGTTGGATTCGATGGGAGATGTGGTTACTACCTTGATGCAGTCGGTATTTTTGTGATACCTGTAAGTTTATTTATGCAACTATATATATATATATATTATCAGTAAATATATATGGAATTTGATTTGATTTTTCTAAATTAAAATGGGAGAATTTTTATCATTTACTCTTTGGATGTGAATATTGATGGATTTTATGAATATGTTTTTCATTTAAGTTAAGCGTCCTCTTCTATATATTAGTATGCCATTGTGCTACAACCTGGCTTTATATGGCTCCTGGTTTTGTGCAGGCACACTCACATGGAAACATTTCTGTTGGGCAGTGGGGTGGTCAAGGTGGAGACCCATTTAGTCTTAGAGTGGGAGGTTGGATAAAAGAGATAATTGTTCATGAAGGAACCAATATCAAGTCCCTCTCTTTCAAAGACGGCAATGGCCATGAGTATGGAAAATTTGGCGGCAATAATCCTAATGACATTGGTGAAAAAAGAATAGTGAGTATATATGGCATTCATGGCTTGATGTTTGTCTAAGCTAATTACTATATACAATAACACAATAATATCCTATTTTGCAACTAATGTGTATGTAGATTGAGATTGATGGGCATTTAGAGCATCTAACATCCATATCTGGGACATATGGAAATTATGCTGGACTTATGGTGATCACATCTCTATCACTCATAACTAATCTTACCACATATGGACCTTTTGGAGTTGCTACTGGCACATCTTTCTCCATACCAATTCAAGGTTCGGCAGTGACTGGATTTCATGGAAGAGGAGGCCACTACCTTGATGCAATTGGCATTCATGTGAAACCTGTAATTTTTTTTTCTTTCAAGTTTCAATTTGAAGGGTAGTTTGAATCCTAACTATAACATCCGAAAAAAGAAACCCCTAACTATAACATCCAAACAAAACCCCTTGTAATAGTGGTCATTCATAATGATGCAGATAGGCATGGAAGGAACCATTTCAATCGGTCCATGGGGAGGCCAAGGTGGGAATCCCTGGAGTTACATGACAAATCGAGGCATACACCAGATAGACATCAATGTAGGATTAAACATTAAATCTATAGCATTCTGGGACACAACTGGCTTAGATTCTGGAACATTTGGAGGCAACAACACTAACGACATCGGTGAAAGCAAAACTGTAAGTATTCCCCAGCCTTGTGGTGTGTTTAAGTTTTTTTATAGAAAATATTTCTAAAGAAAAAAAATTACCTTAGAAAATATTGTCAAAACGATTTTAAATTTGTTTTTGAATATATAATTTTTAACTTAATGAAAATTTAATATGATATTTGAAGAAAGATTTTCTATTAAAAATGATTTGATTCTTATTTCTTGTTCTTATCTTAAGCTTGCCTCTCTGGGGAGGGGGGTGTGTGTATATATAAACCACACCAAAGATCACAATTTTTTTTTTTTAAGCTGGCCTATAGTAAAAGTGATATTTACGTGGAAAAGACTGAGATTTTGATTGCCTCAGTCCCAGCTAATTTTTAATTAGAACAATAATTTTGTTCCAATCTCTACTGAGTTACAGATATATCGTGATATTTTCCACTTGGATCATTATAATTTCCATGTAAATATACATACATATATATATATATATATAAACACGCTCAATTTGAACATAAATTCTAAATTGTTGGTGAAGAATTTGAACATGAAATTATTTAGGAGTATTGTTTCGTATGGAAAACAATTATTGAAACAAGCAGCAGAAAGCTATATTATATTATTGACCCAGCGAACAACAATGCATTTCTTATGGTTCTTAGATGAACTAGTAATAATTAAAATATATAATCAATAGTTGATGTATCTTGCTCTGCATTGTTTGCAGGTTTTTATTAACTTGCCTTCTGAACACCTAATATCCATAAGTGGGACATATGGAAATTTTGCCTCCTTATTAACAATAACATCTCTGTCATTTACAACGAATAAGGCTACTTATGGACCTTTTGGAACTCGTTGTGGAGCTTCTTTCTCCATCCCGATAAATAATAATACGGTAGTTGGATTCCATGGAAGAGCTGGCCACTACCTTGATTCCATTGGCATCTTTGTTAAACCAGAGATGGCAATCTAAATTATCCGTGGATTATAATTATATGAATGCTCTCTTTCTTTGTGAAGTTGTACATATGCATGCTCAAAACACTATTTGCTAGATATGAATGTGTTTCTGTAGTGTTGTTTAAGAGGGCTTTTGTAGTTCTTTGAATATTTGTTATGGGTTTTTTGATGCTTTGTCTGTTGTACCATGTTTGAATATTACTACTTTGAACGGCAGCAGAAAAATGTAAACCCTAGCAGTGGTTGAATATAGATGAACACCTTTTTAATTGCAGGTGGTGGGCATTTTGAGTTTTCTTAAATCTAGACTTGAGATTACCACGATAATTGGGCATTGGCGCTGCATAAGAGTTTGGTTGGTTGTGAGCATGGGTTTGACATGTATGGGGAAAAGGGAACAGAGCTATTTTGACTTGAGATGAAGAAGGAATACAAAGAAAGGCAGAGAAACAAATTTATGGTACTCCATCATCATTGAAGACTCAACACTCCAAATGAATGGAAATCATACATGAAACATGTATTTGAAACGCCCAATTTAACAATAAATGAGACTCGTTTAATCAGCACGTCGGTTCTCGATTTCTCATGGAGGATGAACTACGTACTCTTGGAGTACTAGAAATGTGTTTGAAAGTGGAGAAGGTAAAGGGAGCCGAGGTGGATTTTGAGAGCACTTTTAACTCAGTAGCCATGGCAGTTTCCCACTCTGGAACACCTGATGCTTGCTGATAAGAATGAGGTTCAGCAACATGCTCTAGCTCTAGGACTGACTTTGCGTCTAGAGCTAAGAATTGTAGAGGCATAACATAAGTAGCCAAACACCCTCATATGGTAATTAGGTGACTGAGATGTTAGTACCTCAAAAGGAGCCTTGAAATTTAGAAGAGAAGAAGGTGTTCTGTTTATAAGATGTGTAGCAAGAACAGCACCCCTCCCCCAGTACTTCAAAGGTAAGCTGGATTGAAACATTAATGATCTAGCCACATTCAATAGATGCTGATGCTTCTTTTCTATGACAGAATTTTGTTCAGGCCCCAGTACACAAGAAAAATAATGTGTGACTCTATTTTCATTGATAAATGTTATCGGATTCAATTCCTTGGCATTATCACTCCTAACCCCCTTGATATGAGCATTGTACTGATTCTGAACTAAAGCAAAGTACTGTGGTATGATATGTTGTGCATCTGACTTTTGTTTCAACAAATAAACCCATGTGTACTTGAGTGATCATCTACAATAGTTAAAAAAATATCTATGACCGTCATAAGTTGGGAGGTGAAAAGGACCCCAAATGTCAATATGTACAAGTTGGAAATTTTTATCACACATATTGTTATTACAGTGAAATGGCAATCTCTTCTGTTTGGCCAGATGACATACGATACAATGAAAAGATTTATCTAAAACATGACTGAATACAAGACTTTGATTCAGTTGCTTTATTAAAAGAGCTAGATGGTAACCTGTAGTGCCATTTATTATTTGTAGACAAGAGATAAACAGCTGAAGTAGAACTGGAAATAGGTTGATACTTGAATTTTCCACCTTGAAAGTTGAGATAATACAGGTTTCCAACTTTATCACCCTTCCCAATCGTATACTCAGTGACTGATCCTGAATGATACAACATTCAGCATTGAATAATAGTGAGCAGCAAGCATCTGCAGTTAGTGAACTCACAAAGATCAAGTTGTACTTAAAACTAGGAACATAGAGAACCTTGGACAGTGTAACTTGTGGAGTGAGCTTAACTGTCCCTACTTTATCAATAGGAGCACAATGGCCATTTGGTAATGTCAAATAAGAAGCATTTACAGAATTATCAAATGTATTAAACATGGCCAACTGATGACAAACATGGTGTGTTGCTCCCGTATCAAGAATCCAAGCACTACTCGGGATAAAGGGAGCTATACCTCTAAAATTTAAGGCTGAAGGTTGCTGATTAGTGCTCTTAGATGACATGGCTGCATTAGTGTAGTCAGATAGGATATAAGTTGCTGACATTGACTAGGAGATAACTTTGCATTAGAAACAGAACCTCCATGGCCCTCTTGATCTGTCAAGGCAACCTGATGTGCTACAGGTTTATAGTGAGCTTGACCAAAATTGCTGCTACCTTGTGTGAATCTGTTATTTTTCTTGTTCCTTGGTTTCCACCCTGGTGGATAACCATGCTTCTTGAAACACTCATGTTCCAAATGACCAACAACATGACAATAAGTGCAATACTTCCCTTTCTTATCCTTGCTGTCTGTGTTGGTAACACCTACTGCTATAGACATTGGTGGAGCTATAGGACTTGTCATACTTCTCTGTCGTTCCTCTTGGATAGCAAGTGAGAACACTTTGTTTATGCCAGGTAGTGGATCTATTCATCAGTATTTGGGCTCTAACTTGACTATATCCTATTGCATAGATTCCATCCAATCTTTCATCCCCCCCACACTGACAAGTAGGTATAGGCCTGAATTCTTTGAATTCATCACATAGAGTTCTGAGTTTTGTAAAATATGTACTCACATCACTAGAACCTTGTGTAAGATTACTCAACACCTGCTTAATTTGAAACACACGCGGTCCATTACTTCGATGAAATCTATCACGCAAATCATCCCACACATTATGCGCATGTTCAATGTACATAACACTTTCGGCTGTCTTTACTAATAGCATGCAAGATCCAAGAAATGACCATGGAATTACATCGAATCCACTGAATACATAAAGGATCCTGAGCATTAGGTTTGCGTAAAGATCCGTCAACAAAAGAAAACTTATTCTTTGCAATCAATGCAGTTTTCATCGCACGACTCCATGAGTTGTAATTACTACCAACAAGCACAGTGGAAACCAAATTCAAACCTGGATAATCACCATTACCAAGATGATATCGATAGTTGTTGTCCTACACATTTGCGCCATTAGAATTGTCTGAGGAAGCAAAAGGATTGACGTTTGAACTTGTATTTCCGGTGTTCGTTCTTCTCCCGATTCCAATTCCAAGAGCCATATTATGATGAATTTGTGGTCAATTGATGAAAGTCAGATACGAATCAGATGAATTGAAGAATCAAATGCTCTCTGATACCATTTTACGAAGTAAATCTGAAGAAAATAGATGCATAGATGCAGAGCTAGAACATGCTCTGTATTTTTCATTACTTGAAAGGGTAAAGTCTGGCACAGGAAAATATATACACAGATGAGTCCTCTCACTAAACATCTAACAGCAAGTAGTCCAACTATTATACATTGTACAATTCAATCCTAACTACAACATACAAAGTATGAAATGTTTGAAACTGAGATTAAGAAATTATCTGGAATTAAGCAAGAATAGGATCAGATAAGGGGAAACCTAGATGAAAGTCTGAAAGTGCATCAGGAAGACAGTGAGAATATATTTGGGACTCAAAAAAGCGGGCAAAGCATGGAAAATGTGGCTATTAGAGAAAAACTTGAGCTAGGAATGTTTGATATTACTCAAGAATATCCTATACCAATTGCTTCTACTGAGACGATCCAAAGCCTAATGCAGCAGAGTTTCGTAGACCTTTGTGCTTATTAGATGAGTAAGAATCTGGGCCATGCAGAATCTGTTAAAGGTTCTGATTCTACAAGTATATTTGATCAAGATGAGGGAGGCTCACATTCGTCTCAAGTTAAATCCTCTAGACAAAATAGAAAGCAAGACAAAAGAAGGAAAATGGCGGAAGGTTGATAATCTCCATTAAATATGAATAATAATTTGGAATGTGAGGGGCATTTCTAACTCCTTTAATAGGATTAAAATGATCAAAATAACAAATTCGATTGGCATTCTTATAGTTGTTGAACCACTTATTGATGTTGGGAAAATTCATCAATAGTCTCAAGTTTTGCAATTTCTATTATTATTATAGTAATTTGAATGGTAAAATTAGGTGTATCTCGAGGTCTGATATGCATTTTTCTGTTGTGGAAGATAAGAAGCAATTTGTAACTTTGCAAGTGAGTGAAGTGTATGTGGAAAGATATATTTTTAACTGGAGTTTACAGTAAATACACCAGATCTTCGAGAAGAAGCTTATGGCAAGACCATATCAGGTTCTCCAAGCAAGTTACTATCATTGGAGGAGACTTTAACACTATCCTCCATCCAGAGGAAAGATTGAGAGGTAATCCACCTGACATCCATTCCATGGAAGATTTTAGTGAAATAATAGTCTCACCTGGGGTGGATGAATTCAAAATAGATAATGGCAAATTCAATTGGCATAAGGGGAACATGTGGGAGAAATTGGATAGAATTTTCGTCAATGGCAACTGGATAAATGATTTCCCTGAATTTTCTCCTTCTCTCCTTAACAAGAGATACCGCTAATCATAACCCTATGCTTATGAGAATTAAACATGTTTCTGCTTGAGTCAAATCTGCCTTTAGGTTTCCGACTATGTGGATATTACATGAGAGTTTTTTTAACGCAGTTAAAACTAGCCGCGATCAATCATTATCACCATATTCTAGAGGCATCTTTGGGTTCTACTATAAGCTGATCAGGCTGAAGAAGGCTCTTAAGAAGTGGAGCTGAAACGTTTTTGGTAATATTTTTTATCAAACTAAGAGAAGTTGAAAATAAGGCCATGGTTTGGGAACAAAAGTATGCTATTTCACAATCCGAAGAAGTTAAGAAGCAGATGATTGAAGCCTATGACGAATTAAATGTATCACTGACCCAGGACGAATATTCTTGGAAACAAAAATCTGGGATCAAGTGGTTGTAAGTAGGTGATTGCAATACTAAATTTTTCCACTCTGTAGTTCAGAAGAAGAGAAATAGAAATAGAATCAATACAATTGAGGATGAAGATTGGAATATGTTAACTGATCAGGCTGAAATACATAGAAATCTATTTCTGGTTTTTTTGCTAAGCTGCTCTGTTGGATGCTATTCCTGCTTTAATTACTGAAGAAGATAACATCATGCTCAATGCTAATCCCGCCATGACAGAATTAAATGGAACTGTTTTTAGTATGGCAAAATTTTCTGCTGCTGGTCCTGATGATTTCCCAGCTGAATTCCATCAAAGTTGTTGGAGGATTTTCTTAAATCCAACATGGATTTGAGGCAGGGTGATCCTATTTCACCGTCACTCTTTGTTGTCTTCACTGAAGTTTTGTCAAGGGGGTTGGTTGATTTATTTACTAGAAATCCAGATATTGAGTTTTTGTATAATGGTCCCATTTTGATCTCTCATTCATCATTTGGTGATGATATAATTATCTTCATCAATGCACAGAAGTCAGTGAAGAAATTAATGATGTTTTTGTAGAAGCATACTAGAGGTTTAGGCCAAAAGATTAACAACTCTAGAGTTTTTTTTTTTTTTCCTCTAACTCTAAGCGACAACATCAAGAAATTATCAATGCAGTCACTGGCTTTGTTAAACAGGAGCTTCCCTTCACATATCTATGCATTCCCATTAATAAGGGGCACAGGGAGATCTATTTTTGCTTGGAAATTGTGGCTCCAGTGGATTTCTATATAATACCGGATTGGCTTCAGAGTGTTTGTGTTGTCATCATTGTGAAACAGAGGCATTTTTTTATTGATTGCCCTTTTGCTCAATCTATAGGTTTTATGGTCATTGTAGTGTCTTAGAAGCTGAAATGAAGGCATTTAAACTGAGATGAAATTGTGCTTAGCCAATGGGTTTCATAACATTCTGTGTTGAATCAGATTCCCAAGTAGCAGTTCAGCTATGTAATGATCTTATATCTGATCTGTGGGTGATACAGCTAGCACATTTTTTGCAAAAAAAAGGTACGGAATCGAACCGCTAGCTTATCAAGTCAAAGTCTGTATACAATTGGATATATAGTAAGGTCATTGGCATTTGTGGCTTGGATAAAATTGGACTTGCTTATGTTAGAATTAGGAAGGTTTAATTGCGGAAATTGTAATTAGCTCTGAGATGCATTTTATTTATTAGAGGAGCAGTACTCCCCTTTGCGTTCCTTGTAGTAAGCTAGGTTGATGACAAGCTCTATCAACTTCTGTGTATTGTTTATATTGGATGTAAGCCTCGTTACGTCCCTTTGGGTACATTTTTTAATCATATAAATAAATTAACTTGGACTTGAATTTTCAAGTCGAGTTAAGTCCCTAAAGATTTCTTCTTCTTTTTCCTCTTCTTCTTCTTCTTCTTCTTCTGAAAGGGAAGAGATTTTGGTCATGGCAGTATAGCTATTGGGCCACACTTTTAATTAATTAATATTGTTATCATTCAAGACTTTCTTGAGGATTTTCATTCAAGCATTTTTCTCAATTTCTTTCTTTTATCTTATTTCCAAAATCATCAATTTAATCATTTCATAATGTTTATCATTTTAAGCACACAATATGGTCATTCTTAAGGGATACGAGGGATTGTATTAGCTAGTAATTGATATGCCTACCACGGCTGCCATCCCAGCGGTAATATATATATATATATATATTTTATACTACATCTGTTTATGATCTCTGTGGTGATAAGAATTATGAGTACGCGTCTCGCCCAAGTGCTACCTAACAATATAGCCGATTGTGCATAAGATTTGCTTTGATTCTTAACTTTGGGCTGGAATAAAGAGCTTCTCTCTCTCTCTCTCTCTCTCTCTCTCTCTCTCTCTCTCTCTCGTTCTTCTCCTTTTCCCGCTTTCACCAGTTTCTCTGCCGCTTTTATACTTGTAGTCTTCATCTGGTTTGTGGCATTCTAAGTAGCGGAAATTGTAGCTTTATAAATGTTTATGATCTTGGAAGTATATCAGATCATAAAGTGCATGAAGTTGTAAAGAATATTTTGTCGGATTTCATGAGCATCTTAGTTTTTTATTGTATAATTTAGGATTATCATGTTGCTTAACATTTGCTTTGTATCTTAAAGAATCATCGTTCGAGTAAGTAGTTAATTAACTGAAGACTTTTTGGGTAAATTGAAATAACTTATATTTTAACATTATCACACAAGTACAGGCACTCCATGTGTATGACACTTATTTTGAAACATTATCACACAAACATAGAACAAAGACACCTCTACATAGCACGTGGCCCAGTAGTTATTAAAAAAAAATATTCGGCCTAATTAAAGTAAAAGGAAATCAAATTAAAATCCTCCAAATGCTGTGACATTAGATTTGACATGTCCAATCGACTCTCACTATTGCCAAAATCCCATGGTTTGCTTCAATTTGCTGGACTCTTTTACTTGACATTTCCGCTGGGAATTCAAGAGTGCCTTTCACAATCTCTTCTTCATGACCGGATTTAGTGTCATAATTATACAGACATGCCTTAACTATTAGAGAAGCTTCCAGTGGCACCGCAACAACTGATCTTGATAATGGAATTTCACACCGATGCCTTACATCAATGAAATCATCAAAATATGATCTGTTGAACAACATACTTGTTGTATGGTGATCCTTTTTCCAATTGCCATAACAGGCATCCACTTTTCCATAAACATTGGTTTTTGGAAATCCTTTAAAATTTTCCAGAATGATGGTTATTTTAGCGGCTGCAGCATTTCTAAACACTGCATAATTTACAGTCACAGCACCTGTACTGCTAACTAATTGGCGAGGTATGGGGCTGTCATACACAATATGACCAGTTGAAGCATCCCATGAGATGTCTTCATTGATGAGATCAATAGCGTTCCAAGACTATGGGTATTCTTGAGTGAGAAGCAATTTGATGGTAAAGTTGTTGATGGCAAGGATGGATTGAGATGGTCCAGTTAGCGAAACATTTTGGTCTGGCTTGACAGTTTCTCGGTTAGTGTTTGCGCGGTTGTAAAGGTACTCTATATTTAGTCCGTCATCGACAGTGATTGTGCCATAGAGTTG
Organism: Nyctanthes arbor-tristis; assembly: GCA_963692815.1. Lineage (NCBI taxonomy): Eukaryota > Viridiplantae > Streptophyta > Magnoliopsida > Lamiales > Oleaceae > Nyctanthes > Nyctanthes arbor-tristis. Next base: position 13,117 of record CAVNYN010285745.1, on the reverse strand, counting down.
CCAAAATTCCTTTTTAATTACATAATCAATGTGCACTGAAAACACTTGCACAAGTGGTAGGCCTTGGAAGCATAAGCGATCTCCAGCTTCATTGTCAAAGGTCGCTATGTGTCTTGGTCGTCGAGTATTGCTCGTGTAGCAAAGTCCCAACAGGATGCCAAGTATTTCTGCAACTTGGCGAATAGATCTTATCTCAATGGTGGGATCTGGTGGAATCCGTACTTGATTTGTTCGAATTATGCATTGAGGATGACCTGCTGGATATACAAAAGGAGGACCCGCTGGATCTTCAGGAGGAGGTAGAACGGGGTCAACATCAGAATGCAGCATAGCTCCAGAGAAATTGCCCCAACTATTAACTAAATCAATAATCCAAGGTTCGATTGGCCGGATGCTATGTATAGCACTGTCAAAAGTGGGAGCCACATAGTTGAATATAGAAATAAATCTGCTTGATTCGCTGATCATCATAATCACAACAATTAGATTTCGCGCCCTAATCGCCGTATCTGTCGATGTAGCAAGCTGATTTATACCATCTCTTAGGTTGCGGAAGCCAATACCTATGTGGCCCATCTGCTTTTTAACATCATCCTTCTTCTTTTTAGCAGCATCCTCCTTCTTTACAGTAGCATTTAATAAGCTTTTGTAGTTGACACCGAATTCGAGGCGGATGGTTCCAGGTTCTTGAATTAGAGGTGCACCGCTACCAAGCTCTAACCATTGTCCGCTTTCCATCTGGTAGCCAATCAGGTACAAGTTATCCATTCGGAATCTGAACCTCACAGAGTGATTTCTGGTTCGTAGTACCAAATCAAAGAATTGAGTGGGTGGATTCCTTTGAAGAGCAAGTACGGGACGATTGTGGCAATATCTCACCGTTAATCGACGACGCAGTTCCTCAATGAAATTTCGATAATCTCTGCTGTTGCTGTTTTCAACATTGATCTCCCTCGTAAACTCCACCGGCTTTGTCGTTGATCAAATTCTTTGTGCAATGAGATAATAAAGTTCAGTAAGGTGCATGTAATTTATAGCCATGACAAAACAAGTGATCATGAATGATAGTTCTAATCAAGATGTTGAGGATTTATTAAATGTCATTCATTCATAACCAAAAAGTAGTAAAAATGAAGAGAACACGTACGAGAGAAAATGGCAGATGATCACAATCACAAGGTAATAATCTTCACAGTGTCGAACTTGAAACCATAACCAAAGTAACAATACAATATACGTGTCACACGAAAGAATATTACATTGTGAAAAGTACATACCTTGGATAAATGGCCTTAATATTTGCTTAGTCGAATGTGTTGGTTGTTGAATCTCTTCAGCTGTGCAATTTTCATAATGGTATTGGGATGTACATATACACCTAGCTAGCTTGACTAGAAAGCATAAGAAAAGAAATCGTGAGATCAATTTCTCATATAATACTTTATCCTTCTGGTTCAAGTTTGTCTTTTTGGAACACATCTAGGTCTAGAATAATAATGATAAAACAAGCCTCTCCTTTTAAAGCATGACATGAATTTGGCTTGGTTTGCAATAGTGTCGGAGACATTAAGTAATTGGTTCCATAAAAATGTTTCTTGTTCTTATTGGAATGCATTACTAGAGCTTCTACTGCAGGTTTTTCTTCATTAACAGATGTAATAAATTCTTTTCATCAATATCAAAAAAATATACTCTGATAGAAAAATTCACAAGCACTTGATGCAAACTTAATTTGGAGCGCAGAAACAAATCGAAAGAGGAAACATGTGGACTCCACTACATTCTTTGCCTACTTTTACCTGAGGTAGAACTTCAAGGCAAAAGAAAAACAGAAGAAAAGAGAAAATGTCACTTCCTTTTCTTTCTTCCTGCTCCTTATTCTTTTCTTTTTCTCCGTCCTTCTCTCTCTCTCTCTCTCTCTCTCTCTCTCTCTCTCGCGTATGATTCTCACGTCCTGAAATCTTGAGTAACCACATCCTGGTTGAAGTCCAGAAGGGTAACCAATCTTAAGAATCCAGCATAGAGCACGGAAAGCATTAGCATTGCCATGGCTAGAAATTAAGGAAACCAATAAACAAAATGCAGCAACTTCCGTGAGCAAGAGGGTGCAATCCATGGCGGAGGCTTGGGGAGATCGGAAGAGCGTCGTTTCTTGGCAAAACCGGTAGGTAATTTATGAATTGTTGATACTTTTCTTGGGGTGATGTTGCAGAATCTAAATGGATTGCATATCTTGAGATATATAATTACGGTTTGTTTGAGAAGATTTCTGCTGTCTTTTAGTATCCACTTTAACTTTTGGTAAATCAGTAAAAATTTGATGAAGTTCCAAAGGTAAAACGAAGCTAGTGTTACAAATTATTTAGTAAACGGTTGGTTACTTATGAAGTTTTGTTACTTTAGTTGGGCGGTACTGCAGAATCTGAATAGATTGCTTGTCTTTAGCATTGTAGGAGACAATTATGGTTTGTTCAAGAAGATTTTACTTTTTCTAAGCTTCCTTTTGCTTTAGTATCCACTTTAACTTTTGGTAAATAAGTAAAAATTTGATAAAGCTAAAACAAAGCTCGTGTTACCAATTATTTAGGCAATGATAGGTAATTTATGAAGTTTTGATACTTTACAATCCAAATGGATTCCTTATCTTTAACATTTCAGGAGACCATTATGGTTTGTTTAAGAAGATTTTTGCCATCTCCGAGTTTCTTTTTGCTTCAGTATGATAGATTTTTCTACCAGTTGTATCCATAAATATTTTGAAATTTAAAACTTGATAAAGGATCCGTATAATTCTAACATGTTTATATATAAAGCTCCTACACAATTGCATTTAACCACATAAGGGACAGAAACATTCCAACATTCCACAAATTGATCTATGCAAATGGTTTGAAACTAAGGTATTTTTCATCGCATGCTAATAGATATTTGTATTTCTATTATGATTACTGATTTCTTTGTGCTAGGCATTCTTTGAAGGAATCATTTCATTCGGTCCATGGGGAGCTTTAGGTGGCGACCACTGGAGTTACAAGGCAAGCCGTGGGATAACTGAGATCGTACTCTCAAGTCCATTTCATTCAGAGATGCCAATGGCCATGTTTCTGGGACATTTGGTGGCAGGGGCAACGACCCTTATTACAGGGGTGAAGAGAAAAAGGTAACATGTACTACACATCTTAGCATTGCTTTTAGATTTTTTTAAATCCTTTTCATCTTTGTTTGTACTTCATTCCCCCGAATTTGAAAGAGAAAAATATATAACTAATAAATTGGCATCACTTAGATATTTTACGCATTGTGTCATGTATAGTTTGGAATCCATTGGCCTTCAAAGTATTTGCAATCTGTAAGAGAAACTTATGGAAGCTACAAGGAACTAACAATGATCACTTCCCTATGTTCATTACAAATCTCACTACATATGGACCTTTTGGAACTTTTGACGGTAAACCTTTTTCTGTCCCGATAGAAGATAGCATAGTGTTTGGATTCCATGGAAGATGTGATTACTACCTTGATGCAATTGGTACTTTCGTGATACTAGTAAGTTCATTCATTCAACTATATTTTATGAGTAAATATATATGGTATTGGATTTGGTGCTTCTAAACTAAAATGGGTGCATTTTTCAAGAAAGGATTTTATAGTTATTATTGTTGCTCGTTTAATTTTCAAGTATGTGACATTGTCTTTGAGTCTTAATAGTTCACTTTCTCTTTCAATATATATATATATATATATATACATACATACACACACACTACCCAATTTATAGAAGTACGGATTAAGGAAATGTTTTGATTTCCTTATCCTCCCCTATACTTTTATGAAAAACCTAAACTACGCTTAGTTTATTTATAATAATCATTATAATAATAATGATAATTTATATTTTAAGTACAAAAACTCTTAGTCTACTGTAAATTGTTATTAAATTATTTATTCATATTAAGTTCAAATTTAATTAACCATTCAACATTAGACCATTCATATTTGAAACACTAAGTTTAACACATACATGAATGTATAAAAGTACAGGTTAACTAAAATCTTTGATTTCCTTATCCGCCCGATATATTTATAAAAAAAAAAAAAAAAAAAATACCTAAAACTACCCGTAGTTTATCTATTATAGTCATCATAATAATAATGATAATTTATATTTAACACATACATGAATGTTTCATTATTTTATATAACTTTTTAAGTAAGCCAATCCAAATGAAGAAAAGTTGGACACAAAGTTCACATGTGTAATTTTTTAGATAGTCAATTTTAAATTTTTTTTCCTTATATTAGTTTTTCAGTTTAATGAACTAAATTAATTGTTACATTGTTTAATTAGTTTATTGGTGTTTTTTAATCTTTTAAATGTCATAAATCATATATTTCGCTTTTGATTTCGCTATAATAGAAACTTGAAGGAAAGAAGAATGTAATGACGAGACATTCCTCCATTAATTTTATATTGTCGTAAATAAGACGGTATATAAAGGGACATTGAAAATAAATTATAGATTTATGTTATTAAACACTAAGTTTTAACATATATACTTCAATAAGTGTATTTGAATTCCTGTAAAAAGTATGTGTATTTGAATTATGAATATTCAATTCAATGTTTGAATTTAAAAAATTAATAGCTAACGCCAATATGAAACCCAAAGCACTTGCTTCATGCTAACGTGCCTATCTATGTAGAGATTTTATGAATGTGATTCTTTTAAGCTACGCATCCACTTCTATATCAGTACACCATCTTGTTGTGACATTTTACAGCCTCGTCTAGTATTTTTTAGACATAAGACGTTTGGCCAAGTGTTGTAATGGAGGTTACCGAAGCAGCCGTATGGCTATATATATATATATATAAGTAATGGTTTTCAATTGGGAAATGGGGTGGTCCAGGTGGAGATACATTTAGTTTTAGAGTCGGAAGTTGGATAAAAGAGATAATTGTTCATGAACATGTAGCTGGAACCAATATCAAGTCCCTGTCTTTCAAAGACGCAACACGACGCTCTTCCGATCTGGAAAATTTGGTGGCAAAGATCCTAATCAGGCGGGTAAAAAAAGAAGGGTGAGCATATAATTCACTACTAAAAACTAGGCCAATAGCTACCAATATTTTCTGACCAACTAAAATTGGTCAGAAATTACCGACCAAGACCAGAAATCCGTCGCAAACTTTCTGACCAATTTGAAGTCGGTCAGAAACCTTCTTACGAAGGAAAAATCCGTCACAAAACCGTCACAACTTTCTGACGGATACATGAATCCGTCAGAACTTGCGACGGAAACACAGCACGGTTAGAAACTAGTGACGCACAAGGCAGACGGTCATAAAATCCGTTGCAAATCTCTGACGGACCAATCCATCTGTCGGAACCTTTCCAACGGATGACCTATCCAGTCAGAAAGGTTCTGACGACTACCAATTCCGTCAGACGAGTTCCGACGGATGACCTATTCCGTCAGAAATCTAACTGCAATTACTTCTCCCAACTGCATGGCATGGTTGAAATTAATTCACCTTAAATTTCAACCAGCGGTCAACGTTACAGCTGTCAAAGTTTCTGACGAAAACTTTGTTTCCGTCAGAAACTTGCGACGGATATCCTGGTTCCATTAGAAACTTGTGACGGATATCTCCGTTCTGTTAGAAACTTGCAACGGATTTCTCTATTCCGTCAGAACTTGTGACGGATATTTAGTTCCGTTAGAAATATGTACCATTTAAACCTCAACAACTCGTCCATCATTTCCAGCAGTCTCCTCTCATTTTTTTCTGATAACTTCGTTCCCTTTCCTCACATCAAAACTCCACATATTTTTTCAAGGAAAAAAATTGTTGGTGTTGCATATATATATCCTAGCAAGTCAATAAAGATTCTAACATTTGGAGGTAAATATATTTTTCTTTTATTAGTTATTATGGTGACAAAAGAATTTTTGTGTTGAGTATTGTAAGAATTTGTGTATTAACTAGATTTATTGAAAATTTTCTTGTTTCGTTGATGGAATTTATTAGTTGTTAAATGTTAATATGCTTGTGTTATGTGAGAAGTTTTGGATTATAATGAAATTTTTTAGGGTAAAGATTTCATTAATTTAATTTGTTAGTGTATAATTTTACTCTAGTAGTTGGAAATTATTGTTACTGTGTAACGATAGTTATGATTCTTGTTTAGTAATTGTGGGAATAATGGAGAAATATAAGTTTAAAATTATATAAATAAACTATTATTACATGATGTAATACAAAAATTGTATATGTATTGTAAGAACAAAAAATTATTGTAATTTGATATAGTGCAAAAATTGTTTGGAGGTGAACTAGAATTTATGCAAAAGCATTTTCTTGAACTTTTAATGCAATGTATTCATTGAGATTGGCAGTAATAGTAATGAAAAAACAAAACCTTTGAAAATGACTTGGGCTTATAATTTGAATAATAATAATAATAATAATAATAATAATAATAAAACTTTAACATAACATTTAACAAAAATCACAAGCTAATTGCTGAAGAATGAATGTGGATTTAAAAGTTAAGATTTTTGCAAGTGCATCTGGAAAGTACCTTTTTTTAAGAAAAATATATAGAAAGTAGTTTGTAATGAAATTAATTTTGTGTGTGTGTGTGTGTATATATAGAGTTTGTAATGGGTTTAATCAATAAATATAGAAATTAGTTTGTAATGGGTTTAACTGAATAAGTAGAACTCGGTCATTAGATCAAATAAAATGACTGGAAAGCATTATTTGTTGTCCTAGATGTTCATTTAATTTATTCATTGACAGAACAGTCCCCATATAAACTAATAATTCAAAATTTGTAACTTTTAGGATGTGCTAATAATATTGAGCTTAATTTAAGAAGTTTCGTTGTATATATGTGTTCTGTAAATTAAAATGCTAATAAATATTTAACAAGAGCAATAGCTGAAAAGAATATCAATTTTTTTGAGATTTTATCTTGTTTTTAGGTTTTCTTTTTTTTTATTTGAAATTGATTTTTACGCTATAGTTGTCTTGATTGTACAATTTGTATGACATGATGCAGGATGTCGGATGATTGTAGTTGGATGTATCCTCATAGAGAGAATGGTTTTGTGACACAAAAATTTATAGCTGGTGTCGAAGAATTCCTTGACTACGCTTATTCACAACCGGATGTTATCGAAGAGATTAGATGCCCTTGCAAAGTATGTCGGAACAGAAACTACCTTGAATGAGATGATATAAAACTACATTTGTACAGAGATGGTTTCACAGATGGGTATACAACGTGGAGTGCACATGGGGAGCCATTTATTAGTAGAGCATCTAATATTGGTGAATCATCATCACTACCTTATTTTGATCGGCCATCGAATGCACAAAGCACAATGGACTGCAATGATCAAGAAATGGTGATCGATGCGATGGGGCCTGATTTTTATAGTGCATTTTCTAATTACAACCAAGTTGAAGATAAAGAACAAATACCAAATGAAAAAACAGCAAAGTTTTATAATCTACTGGAAGAAGCAGACCATCCTTTATGGCCAGGTTGTGTGAAGCATACTAAACTTTTAGCAATGGTGCAGTTGATGAATTGTAAATCTGAATATAATATGCCAGTTGCATGTTACGACTGTCTTATGTCTATCATTAAGGACATGTTGCAAGAAGACAATCATTTGGAGACTACCTTTTACAAAACTAAGAAGATGTTATCTACTCTTGGCCTTGGTATGGTGAAGATTGATTCATGCGTGAATGATTGTATGTTGTACTACACGACGCTCTTCCGATCAGAGAATCTGACTAAGTGCACTGTTTGCAAGCACCCACGGTATAAAGAAACCTCTAAGGTTGGGTACAATGTTACTCACAAGGTTTTACGATATCTTCCTTTGACTCCTAGACTTCAAAGATTGTACATGTCGAGAAGAACAGTAGGGAATATGATATGGCATGCAGATAATGCATTCACACATGGAGAAAAGTCACATCCCGCGCATAGTGAGGAATGGAAGCACTTTGACAGAACTTACCCTCATTTTTCTCTTGAGTCTCGGAATATACGTTTGGGCCTTTGCTCCGATGGTTTCAATCCATTTAGTATGGCAGGCTCTCATTATTCATGTTGGCCAGTAATGATTGCAGTTTACAATCTTCCACCAGGATTTTGTATGCGACAAGACAACTTGATTTTGAACATGGTTATTCCTGGACCAAAAAGTCTCGGGAAAAACATTGATGTTTATTTGCGTCCACTTATAGATGAACTGAAGATGTTGTGGCATAATGGAGTAGAAACATACGACATACACCGCAAGCAAAATTTTCAGATGAGAGCTGCATTGATGTGGACTATTAGTGATTTTCCAGGGTATGGTATGTTATCTGGTTGGAGCACACATGGATTACTATCTTGTCCATATTGTATGGATCAGTCAAAATCTTTTAGGCTGAAATATGGTAAAAAATGTTTGTTTTTTTGATTGTCATCGTCGATTTTTGCCGCGAAACCATCCCTTTCGGAAACAACACCATAAGTTTTTTAAGGACAGAGTTGAAATGGATGAAGCTGTGAGTCGGCCAACTGGTGAACAATTGCGTCAGATTGTCAATAGCCTTCCAAGAGTTCAAGCAGGTAAACAACAAAAAATTGCAGGTTTTGGACAGGAGCATAATTGGGTTAGGAGAAGCATCTTTTGGGAACTCCCTTATTGGCATACATATCTTATAAGGCACAACTTGGATGTAATGCATATCAAGAAAAATGTATTTGACAATATTTTCCATACAGTTATGGACACAAAAGAAAAAACAAAAGACAATCTGAAAACAAGAAAAGACTTGGAACTTTACTGTCATCGTCCAGAGTTGCACTTAACTGAAGAAAGAGGACGTTTTTATAAGCCACAAGCTTCTTACAGCTTGACCAGGGATAAAAAACGGGAGGTATGCAAATGGATCAAAAAATTATGGATGCCTGATGGTTATGCTTCCAACATTACACGTTGCGTCAAAGGGGATTATGAGTTCTATCCGATGAAGAGTCATGATTGTCACATATTCATGCAAAGACTCTTACCAATAGCTTTCAAGGAGGTCCTACCTAAACCAATTTGGGAAGCTATAACTGAGCTTAGTCACTTTTTTCGAGACTTATGCTCAACCGTCATAAAGGATGAAGACATGAAATGGTTAGAGAAAAATATCGTAGTGATGATATGTAAACTTGAGGAGATATTTGCACCCTCGTTTTTTGACTCAATGGAGCACCTGCCGATTCATTTACCTTATGAGATCCAAGTTGGAGGTCCTGTTCAATATCGCTGGATGTATCATTTTGAGCGGTATTATCAATTTATAACACTCATTTCAATACCATTATATGTTTTCTTCATTTGATCAAGCAATTCATTTATTGTTGTTAGGTTCCTAAACCATCTAAAACAAAAAGTAAAAAACCGCGCTTCTGTGGAAGGATCTATAGTGGAAGCCTATCTTCAGGAGGAAACATCAAATTTTTGCTCTTTATATTTTGAAGAAAATATAAGTACAAGATTAAATCGTCCTGCAAGGAATGATGATGGAGGAACGGTTGACCCCTCAGGGCGATTGTCTATATTCACACACCCTGGAAGACCTCTTGGTAAGCAAAGTATGAATACCAGATCTCTAACTGATGAGGAATATGAAGCTGCTACAAGATATATCCTCTTTAATTGTGAAGAAGTCAACCCATTTATATTGTAAGTTTTTAATTACTCTTGAAATATCTCTTCAACTCCTTACTAAAATAATTCTGACAGTTGCATGAACTTGTAGGGAGTTTGAGAGGCAAATGAGAATAGTTTATCCCCAGGCCTCCGATACAGAGCTCGATTGCTTGCGAGATAAACAGTTCGCAACATGGTTCTATGAATATGTAAGAACGAAAGATAATTACTAAAGATTCTTGTTCAATGTTTATAACTTTACATTTGAACTTGATGATTCAATTTTACAGGTCCTGAGTGGCACTAATGTGGTTGATCCTCGTATACAGAAGCTAGCTATAGGACCTTCACGTTACGTTCAGTCTTATAATGGTTATTTTGTCAATGGTTTCAAATTTCACACATTTGCATACGGTCGTCATAAGAAGACAATGAATAGTGGTGGTTGTGTTTTTGGAAGCTGTTACAATGATGACGGAAATGACTACTATAGACTGTTGTAAGAAGTAGTTGAGCTGGAATACTTCGGTCACGGAAATAAAGTGGTTTTATTTAAGTGTGACTGGTTTGACAATGAAGGTGTATGGGTACATCCTCAGTTTAAGCTAGTAGAAGTAAACAATAAGAAAAAGCTTGCTTCTTCAGATGTATTTGTACTTGCTCAACAAGCTCAACAAGTGTATTACACTAGTATTCCATCAAGGGGTAAAGATAGACATGATTAGTGGGCAGTAGTGAAGACAAAAGCAAGACATCTCACACACGTAGAAGGACTGATATCCAGAGACGAAGAATGTAATATATGGGTAGAACTTGTATTTCAAGAGGATCGAGCCACAACTAGTCGGCGTCGTGCTAATATTTCTTTAGAGTTGGATCAACAACCTTTAGTGCAATATGATGCCTATCCCGAGGAGATAGATGCGGATGAAGTCACAAAGATTACAGCACATAATGAAGAAGAAATTATACTAGAGGATGATGAAGACAATGAGGAAGAAATGGAGGTACTAGATGAAGCCGAAGAAGAGTATAGAGTTGAGGTCGAGGAAGGCACAGACGAAGATGATGATTACATTGAAAATTAGGTCGAGGATGAATAAGAAGTTAGCATAGCGATGAGGTAATGGGCATTATAAATATAACATCAAAATCTTCAATTTTTAGATTGCTATTTCTTTATAGCCGAGAAATGTATGCTTGATTTATTTTCAATGAATACATTTATTAAAATATTTTGTTTACTATTATTTTCATTCTAATATTTTAAGAACTTATTTTCATTAAATTGATATCAATGTATGGTTAATACTATTATTACAATTCGGAAACTTCTTCTTCTCAGTTTTTTTAAACAAATTCCAAGACTTAAACCTTATATTTCTGTATAGGTGCGAAATATTTTGGACGCCAAATACTTTGGTAGATGTTCCCTCCCTCCAACACTGAAAAATGAAAATTTCTGTGGGAACTTGGGCTTTGACTTTGTGCTTCACCGCCCACTCATTCTAGCAGATTGCCTATTCCTACTCCAGTTGACATCTCATTTTCCTCTCTCTCTCTCTCTCTCTCCCCCCCCAACGAAGAGATCGCCTGCTGGGTAGGCTTCTATAGCTCGTCTTCTCTAATTCATCTCTTAGTAAGAGAAAGATACAAGTCGAATAGGGCTTCAATTTCCCCAACATAGTCAAAGAATTAGGGTTTGTGAATTGGGCTTTTGTATAACCATAGTCCTAATGTTGATTTTTATGTGTTGTGACAGCCAACAGGTTGAAGTTGAGGAAGAGGGGGCTTCTCGGCATCAACCTCCGCTCGGTTTTTATGATTAAATTTTGCTGGGTACGTCTGATTTTGTATCCATTTTTTGCCTTTTTTTGGTGAGTACTCTTGTAGTGCTTCTTGATGCTCTACGTTTGATCTTCTGTGGGAACTGAAAATGTTGGTTTTGCTTCTTACTTTCCTCAGTATGTATATATGATTGTCTTATGTTTCCTGGAATTTTTTATGTTTCCCTGCACCTTCTTATTTCTTATTTGTTTGTTGATATATTATTTAGGTTTGTAATGTTGACTTCTCTTGTACAAAATGCTGTCAAAAGTCCTAATTTTTCCTAATTCTAATGTGTTGATTTCCGTTTTATATTTTCAAGCCTTGTAGATGGTATTCCATTTTATATTACATTGATGAATTTAAAAATGCCTTGTAGATGGTATTCCATTTTATATTACATTGATGAATTTAAAAATGCAGAAATAATTTTACTAGAATGTCAGTATAAAGTTGCAATGAGCCAGACTCGTGTTTGGTTAATCTTATGCTAATGGTGGAATTGTTTAAAAATGGCACGGACAATGATACAAAGAAGGGAAAGGATCAAAACTGGTGACTATAAGTTTTAAATCATATATATATAAATAGTCCTAAAAAGTCAGAAACAAGTTATATTTTATCAGATCATTTGTATCAACTCAAAGCATATGAAATTATTGTTAGAATTCATAACAGAAAATGAGACATGTTATTTTTCATGTTATTGCAACACAAAATTATGCCTCTGTTAGCACTCCATTTATATTTACTTCAAACGATTGCCAAAACCAATCACATTCACATACATATACAATACAAAACTGTACCACTCATTCTATTTATGTTTGAAATAGAAATAAAGTACTAAGCAGTGTTCCAGGAAAAAAAAAAGAAATAACGTGCTAAGCAGGGGCAGTAAGCTTTATAACTAACAAAACATCATATAGAAAGACTGTCATCCTGTTGAGTGTTGAAATCATGTTTCCTAGAGCATCTGTTTCATCTTATGCCAATATTGATAAAACTACATGTTCCTAGGATATATTAGGACCGAGACCTGCAGGAACAGAGAGATAAGGGACCAGTGGGTGCATTTTATAAAAATTTTGTTGAATGTTTTTTTCTTTTTTTTTTAAATGCCAATGAATAATTTTCTAATTCTTTAAATGGCAATGTGGAGTTTGATGTGTGTTTTCATATTGGTCGGCTACTGATCCTGTTAGCTCCTTATTAATATTTTATGAATTTTTTGACTTATATATAAAAAAGAAGTTGCTAAAACCTGAATTGTTTATTTTTTTGTTTGATATTGCATTACAAACTTTAAAGCCTCCCCTTTTTTATCTCTACTAATTATAGTTGATAATGATAATATTAATTTTCTCCTTGTCGTCTTTTTTTATAGTTTACATACACTTTTTTCGAATGGGAACTTATATAAAACAGATCGGAAGACTATATAACACCTACTATAAAGTGTCAATTTCGCTCCCACTTAATTACAAAACTGTCTCCGTCCTTGGAGACCATGTATCAAGTATGACAGATTTAAAAAAGAAATGCAGAAACTTAGCTAGAGTATGGA
>CAVNYN010285744.1:0-14771 GCA_963692815.1 Nyctanthes arbor-tristis | reverse complement strand
CCCTGCCTGCAATTCAGTATACATAGGCACACTGATGCACACAGACAACACAGAGTAAACTTTTGTTTCCCTATTAGATTAATGAAAACAACTGCTAGTCAAATATTATATATGTTTAATTTGCACTTGCTTGGTCTTATAAAACTGCACCCATGGAACTTTAGTCATTGATATTCTAATGGCTTGTCTTGTTTCTGGTTATAAACTGCTATGCTATAGTATGGATTGTGGAGTTGTTAAAATGCAGATGCAGTGATCAAATTTTTCTATATCTAATTCTTTCTTCTTCTTCTTCCCAGCTAAAGTGTTCTGAAATCTGAGGCATCGGGACTGATTCTCTGGTAACTATTCTGTTTTTCAATAATTCTCATAACGTTTTTTGTAATTAATATATTTCTTGATTGAGCTTGTTAATTCTCATAAGCTTTAGGACTGATTTCAGCCTTGATTATGTGCTAATGAAAGCTACATGAATGGTATTTATGCGCTAAACCTTAGCTAAGATTAGGTAGATTGCAGGTTTTATTTCTTCAATCCAAAATTCTTGATTGAGCTTGTTAATTCTCATGAGCATTAGGACTGATTTCAGCATTGATTATGTGCTAATTCCTTCTCCTCCTCCTTCTCCTCCTTCTTCTTCCCAGCTAAAGTGTTATGAAATCTGAAGCATCGGGACTGATTTTCTGTTAACTATTCTGTTCTTCAATAATTCTCAAAAGAGAAGGCACTTGGTGTATTTTTAATTTTTAACAAGATTTAACTGTGTGTTTTCTTTAGAATCAGAATGTAGTTTGGAAATGGTAAAAGGTATAATAGACTTGCCAAGATGAGAAGAGGGAACGTAGAAGCAGTGATATGATTCCACCTAAAGATTCAATTTTACGGTTGACTAGCTGCTGACTTGTTGAAAGACTATTTACCAGGCTTGTAAACAAACTCCCAATCAGATAAATATTCCCAATCAATTTTCAGCAGTTTATTTAGTCTTGTTAAGTTGGTGGCGTGTTGTCTATAAACATATATAAATGAGTGGAAATGATTGGTCGTGAAGTGGGTAGTACAACAAATCCCATGGAAATGGAATGCATTGGTGAAGATTAGTTTGAATTGTTACGCTTCAATAAAAAAATGGCTTCATAACAGGGGCTTAGTCAATGCCAAATCCCGACATTGTTTTTTCTTTCTTTCTTTCTAAATATATCTAGAAAAGATATTGAATAGGTTTTAACAAACATTCCTAATATTGAATGTATGATCTTTATGTATTTACTATTTTCTATTTCAACGAATACTCTTGTTATTAATTTTTTAGAGTTTATGCATTGTCTAAATTTTCCTACAGAAAGCACTATATCTAATTGAACTTACACCTTTTGTTAGAGAACCTCTAAGCATGTTCAATTGATTTGAAGATTTTTTTTCATGTACTATAAAGTGTTGTGTTTTACTTCTCATGTCATGCTTTTGTTGATTTTCTTATTATTACTGGAGAAACATAGAGTGGCTTAAAAAGTGAAACTTAAAAATTTGTAAACAGGTATGCTTGTGTGCTTTTATACACCCACAGACATTCTTACACCAGGATGCTAGATATAACTTTGTTTCGCTTCCTAAAACATTAAGCTACCTAAGGGGTTGAAATGGTTCTTGAAAATTCCTAAGTTCAAAAAGGCATAACTGGGCACTAAGGATTTTTTCTTTGATGAAGCGAGAAATATGCTTCAGGTGCGAGATGTTATCAATGCAACTACCATATGGTGTGTATGATGAGCCAAGAGAATAGAAACCCCGTGTGTGTGATGGGGATATATTTTCCACAACTACCAGTGTACTAGGACCTCTCTTGTATAGTTGCATTTGTAGTTACTTGTAGTTGGAAAGAATTTGGATTGCCATACATCTGTGATATAACTTATTTATATATTTGCTGCTCATCTTCAGCAAATATGCTGAATAACCTCTGCATGATATTGTATTATCCAAATATCTCTCTGCTCAGAAAGAGAGTGGTCCGAACTTTTTGTCCTTTAACTCAAGTTTCTTTTGGTGATTCTATCACACAAGTGGCGTAACTGTGCTCTGTAAGGGTGAAAGATTTATTTTAAAGTTTGCACAGATGCAATTTATATACCATGCCATTAATTACGTAGAAGAAAGATCTTCAGAAACTGTCGATAGTAGTACTTATAGAAGTTGATGCTACTTATGTTTACACCTGCTCTGCCTTTGTGATACCGCAGTAGGAATCTCCCAGTGATGAAGCATCGGGGTGGAGTTAATCTCATTAGATATTATTATCAAAGAATGTGTATATATGATTACTTTTTTTTGGATGAGTTATTCATAAGCCAAAAATTGATTTGTTTCTCCGTGTTATGTTTCCTTATTTGTGGGGTATATTCTTTTCGAATATGAAAATTGTTTGTTAGACATTGCTTCATGAATTGATTGGACTTTTTTTTGCCTTTATTTGTTTCACTATATTGAATTTTTGCTGCTTATTTGCCTTTTCGAATATGAAAATTGTTTGTTAGACTTTGCTCATGAATTGATTGTGTATTTATGCTTATTTGTTTCACTATATTAAATGAGTTGGAAGCAGAATGTGCTGCTCGAAATGCTGCTGATGCTGCTCGAATAGAGACGGAGCAAAGGATGTAAACTAAATTCAATGCTACATTGGAATCTTGGCATAATTCTTTGACTCAGATGTGTAGTTAAATCCCCGGCATTGTTTTACCACTGTTTGTACCATTGTCAGCTAAGCATGATGAGACAGATATGGATGGTACTACTGTAGATGAATATAACAATTTGAATGAGACAAACTTTGGTGATTAATAGAGATTTAAGAGGTAGTATTAAGCCATCTCATTAGATATGATTACGTTTTAAGATATATACGGTAGTATTATCTTTCACTTATGTTACATTTCGTTTGATCAACTGCTGTGTTTTCATTTGGACACAAAAATTTTAATCTAATGGTAAACTTATTGATTTTATTAGTTTTTGAAATTCATTCTATCTTTATATCTATTTAAAGCAAGATTTCCTTGCACAATTTGACAAGGCATATATAATACATAAAAAAATATTTCCCTACAATTTTTTTTCATTGATTGAAAAGACTCACTTAGCCTATAAATATTATTTCCCTACAAAACGTTATCTTTCAGGAAAAGTAATCTTAGTCAACAAATATGACTTATTTGACTACAAATTTACAACTTCTCCTTTGTTTTAAATGATCATAGTCTATAAATATTTCTTCCTGCAAAAAACTTATTCATATGGAAAACACTCCTTAGCCTACATGTGATTTTTCTGACAAAAAATTATTTGTGAGGGAAAGGATGTTTTGCCGACAAATAACTCTGCCTATAAAAATATATTTGTGACCACAAGAATGTTTTGCCTATAAATAACTCTGCCTATAAAAATATATTTGTGACGAGAAGGTTCTTTTGCCTACAAATTTCTTTTCCTACAAAAATCAATTTGTAATAGAAATGACATTTTGCCTACGAGTTGCTTTTCCTACAAAAATTAATTTGTGATGGAAAGGATGTTTTGCCTACGAATGTCTCTCCTTACAAATATATATTTGTGATAAAAAAGAACTTTTTGCCTACAAATGAATTTGTACGGAAAGCATTCAGACGATAAACCCTATTTGTCGGCAAAGGATTTGTAGAGGTAGGCTTTGGCTGACAAAGTTGTCTATTTTGTCGTCTAAAGTCTTTGGCTTTGATGATTGCCCTACAAACTTCACTATAAATTTTTTCGTCCCAAAAGAGTTTTGTTTACAAAATCTTACTTTTCCCTACAAAAGCAATTTGTAGGGAAATACATAAAATCTTCTAGTGTGGTTAGGCAAAATTCCATCCTCTCTCTTTCATGACTTGTATATATGAATTATTATCTTTATTAATTTGTGGGGTTAGGGTGGAGTTGGAAATCTAGAATTCTAGCCCATCTCTTTTGTAGTTTTGTGTTCCCAATTAAATTTAGAGAAGCAAATGGTCCCTTTTCACGATAAAGTAACGAGAAAACACCGGTCCTCTTCTAACTTAAAAGTCTATATATTTTTCTTCTGTTCAAATTATTTCACCCCAAAACGTTGAGTTTCTAACTCGATACCTATTCGACTAAGCCAATCCTCAGTTTAGTGTATATTGTACGTGCATGTATATTATAAAACTCATAACTTCTAACTCTACGAAGTTGGGTGAATATCAATCATTTGTAATTGACTTTATATTATATTAGTTAAATATGGTGTTAACATCCCGTAGCTATTAAAATTAAAAATATACTGAGACAAGAAATGAAGAAAGCATTGTGTGCGAGAATGTTTCTGATAAAAATGGGACCCACTTACCCTAAAATCATGGCATGATTAAAGAAAATAGTTTTTATAAACATAATATGGGACAATATCAATTTAGCCCTCCATATTCTAGATTTTAATCAATTTCATCTTTGTTCATTTTTCTTGTTCCAATCTATTAATTTGACTTCCTTACCGACGGTTTCCATGCATCAGAAATTCAGAATTGTCAAGTCATTGTCAAACGACAATGTTGCAGGCTTGCAGTCACAAATAACAAACAAAAAATTATTTACGTGTAATATATAACTTCTCAGACATAAATTATTGTCATTGATATGAATAATAGTGGTTATTTCCTTATTTATTTCCCCAAAAAAAAAATTATTTCCGTGTAATAATGGTTATTTCCTTATAATAATGATTTTCTAGCTATTATTATATATTAATAATAATTAATAATTTAAAGCTATACTTAATGGATATTCCATCAAGTACACCAGATTACAAATCTACAACACACTTCACAGTTTTTACACAATATACTGATATAAATATACTTCACTCCGCTGCATTTTTAACATAATTGTGAATTTCAGCACAAACAAACGTATAATATACGCATACGTATTTTGTAGGACATGTCTTGTGCACAGTATCATAATGTACTGTGCAATCCAACCTACCAAACATGTCCTGCAATAATCATCTCTTTAACTTCTACACATGCATATTCAGCATCCATGGTGGAATTACTGCATTAGATGCTTGATGTTGGCGCGACGCTTCAACTTCTCCATTTTCTCCCATAGCTTCGAATATTCCACTGCATAGAAGTTGCATATCTTTAGTAACGCCGGTTTGCATCACATATCCAACTTTATGAAGACGGGTTTTGCTTTAAAACTTCAACCAGTGCCAGAGATTTAAAGTTGGATATGCTTCCACAAAAAGTTACATGAAGATTGGTTATGCAACTATAGTGAAACATCAGAATCTCAAGAGTTTTTAGTTTGTGGAGTACACAAGAGTCGGCTCCATAATCAATTACACGCGTGTCACAAAAGCACACACATGTAAATTCATTGGAAAAACTAACAAGGTTTGGACTGAAAATAACATCAAAATCACTACATTTCTTTGTAATCAAGAATGCCTCAAATTCACTTATTTAACAGAATTCTTCTGGTCATGCCTTTTTTACTCTGTACTTTTTATAGTGTTCCTACATGCAATGATGGAGATGGGGTACTGAGGATCAGTGGAATTCTAACTACAGAACCAACTGAATTCTGTTATTAGGTAAATGCAAGGATGAAGGACCTCAACATCATTTCTTTGCTAAAATTATGAGGGAAGAAAGCTACCTGACGTTCAAGCAGAGAGGCTGGGGCAGATCAAGAAAAGAAGAGTTCATATCAAGGTTTTGTTGTTCCAACTGAGAAGTTAGAGCCAAATGTTTTTCCTTTTCCTTGACCTATGCATACATGCAGATATTAAGGCATAGTTATCTCAAAATTTTAGCATATATCCACAGAATGCTAAAATAACTGCCTTCTTTTCATTTGAATACAGAACGGTAAAGTAAGCGACATGTATTTTGTTGAAATTATATATAAAAAAACAATTTCTGTAACTGGATGAAGTTTTCATGTTTACCGTCTTCAGAAGCATGTTATTTTGCACCTGTAATGCCTTGTCCTGCAATAAATTTTTTGAGAGAAATAAATGATAAATAATAGCAAGTGATGTAGTGATGTTGAAAATATTTCTTTTGTAAACTGTTGAATGTGTTTTTAAGACCGCAGTTGGATTGACAGAGTTAAAGATATATTGTACTTATAAATAATCATGGAAAATACTTCCTACTAAGCGCAATAATCAGTCTATGCTTGTGTGTTGAGTAATATTCATCTCTGTAAAATGCAGGATATTACACTTAAACAACACATCTTCCCTATTCACACCCCACATTGCTATCCCGACCCCTTATTCCTCCCTCTCCTCTTGGACTCCTCCATTATTTCCTTTGTGTACTGTACCTTTTAATTCCTGCCTAAGGTCTACCCCATACCTTCACAGGTTCTTGAACAAGAGTTTGTGGGTCTATAGTAGGGGGACAGTGGAAATGACGGACTGGGAAAGGGAAACAACGACAGAAAAAGAGGGGAGAGGAATCTGCAAGGAGCTAGAGACATCGGGGTTATGGGGGATTGGGACACAAGGACAAGGGTTAGGGTTGAGGAGGAAGATTATAATCTAGTGAGTATTTTGCAACTTTGAAGACTACATTTTTTTAGCGAAACAATGCCCTTTGAAAACAAAAGATCAAGAAAAATGGACATTTTTTACCTTCAACTTACACATCACAAGATGGTTGTTTTGAAAAATTTGGGTTCATATATGTCCTGAATCTCTCACTTTCCAATAAAAAACTGTATACTTCAACAAAAGATTTAAGAGGATCAAAACCAGATATTTGATCAAGTTCAACCGATAATCATTATCATTATCTTTCCTTCTGTTCTCTTAAATATTAACTAGTGTTCAATACAAGCTGTCCTACAATAGTAAGATTCTTTGCAGTTCTTACCTTTTTCTGAAGCTCAGAGATAGATTCATTCATGAGTTGGTTCTGCAGAAGAGATTTGAGCTTTCATTGACTTCATTATTTCTAAATAAGTATTCCATAATATTTGAGGTTTCGGACTAATAAATTGCAGTTATACCTTGCGAGAACGAATGTGTTTAAGAGATACATCAATCTGATGTTCCAAATTTTGAAGCTGTCTCAAGCTTAGCGAATCCAATTCCTCTCCCATATAATGCCTTCAACGGTGAATAAAAAGAAAAATGAGAAATTTGAGTATGGTCTCATCATCTATCCAATAGCTTAAGCTTTTAGCAAGGAAATAAAAACCTTTGATTTATCTGCAAAACCTCACTCTGGCCTTAAGCTTTGCATATTCCAGATTCAAACTTGCCTATCCAAAAAGCACAAAAATTATTAATTTCTTACGCTGGAAAATGAAAATATGTTGTCATTAATATTTAACAATCTATTTTAACTTACAGGTGACTCAAAGTTAGTTGTTTGCTTCCTTTCTGGATATGAATAACTTTCATATTGTTCAAGAATTTTTTCCATGCTGTAGAAAAAGATATTCAGAGAGCCCGTTATAAAATTTTCATTTCAAAATATCTATTAGTTACGTAGAACAGAAAGATAGTTTGATGATAAAGTTACCAATAGAATGCTAATAGTCTAGTACCACTTCCCAAACAAATCATCAATATTCTCCAGTGGAACTACTAGTAATCTCCTTAATACCACGGGAGATAACCATACAGGCAATGAAGAAAATTGATTTAAGCCATGATAATTAAATAAAACTTAGTAAAAAAGTGACCATTTGATATAGCTTTTAAGTTCAACAAAAGGAGAAAACGAAAAATATAAGTATATACACTGACATTTTTTTCCTTCAAAGGGAGAGGGGGAAAAAAAGACTTCATCACTAGCATTTCACATAATAGAACCCATTTTTAGCTGTTTACAAGGTCTGCTTGTGGCTTTTATATGAAAAAGGCCTTCCTATAGAAGAGATTTAAGTAGAAAGCTTTTAATTAGCGAAAGCGAAAATGTTCATCGTCAAATTTTTTCCGTTTGAATGACGTTGATGAGATGAATTCAAGTAAATTTTGCTCATACTCAAGATCCTTGTCATCTTCAGAGTGACAAGGATGATGAGAATAACTTGATCATGGCTCATGAGTTAACAAGTACATGTTAATAAATATTTGCATCAGGATCAATGAAGAACACAATGACAACAACAATGATGAAGATGGTTCACTTCAACTTTTTCCCTTTTTCAGCTATAGAGCTTATTCTCCAGAGCTTTAAGAAAAGGGAAATAAAATTTA
The DNA here is from genome assembly GCA_963692815.1 of Nyctanthes arbor-tristis. Lineage (NCBI taxonomy): Eukaryota > Viridiplantae > Streptophyta > Magnoliopsida > Lamiales > Oleaceae > Nyctanthes > Nyctanthes arbor-tristis. Next base: position 6,511 of record CAVNYN010285744.1, on the reverse strand, counting down.
TAGGAGTGTGTGATTTAGTAAAACCGGACTCTTGTTCTTTTGATTTATTTATTGTATAAAGATATCTTAGGAATTTTCTTTTTTGAGGATTAGCAGTAAGAGTATCTTGAAATTTGCCAAAAAGAAACATAATTCCACAACTATATAAAGGCAAGTATGAAAAGTAATTTTTATTCCTCACTTTTCTCTTCATTATATATATATGCACAAACACCATGTATCATCTCCCTTAAACACTCTGCTATTTTTGTTCCTACATTTCCCTTGTACTCCGGTTGTCAGTTTCTTTACTAAATTCCTTGCAATTAGTGAAATTTTGTTTATTAAAATTTTACGAGAAAACAATATTTGACCTGGACGGACATTTTAGGAGTATATGTATGAGCTATTTAGTAGTAATAGTAACAACAAGACCGCCCTTATTATAATTATTAATGGTTAAGGGTGAAGAAATCATCAGGGGTTAACTCTTCCTGTTTCAAAAGGAGTCATCACACTTAGGGGTTAACTCTTCCTGTTTCAGAACGAGTCAAAAAAAAAAAAAAAAAAGAGTCAACACACATGGTAGAAAGATGTATCTTTATCCCTTCCATTGATTTTTCAAAATATCTAATTTGTAATTAGCTTTTCCCCTAGAATTAATATAAATACTATTTTGAGGAACTATTTTAGGGAGCTTTATTTTAAATAAAAAGTTGACCAACAAGTCAAATTTTAATACAAATCACATACATAAATAACAATTTTTTACGCTTTTTTATAATATTTCTTTACATCCCCATCACATATTTTCCTATAAAATCAACTTTCAAAAAATCAATTCTAAATAAAGCTTACTAGCTCCGCGTGCATGTGCATTATGTATGAAGTAAACTAGACACATCTTCGACATGCAATATATATATGGAGCAAAAGCGCTTCTAATATGTATTTTATTTCTATTCCATATAGAGTAAGTGATACTCACATGTAATGATAACCTGATTCACATTTTATGTATACCGAGGAAAAATTCCTAGTATTCGGCCTCCATGGAAGAAAGGAGTATACAAGGGCCTAGTTAAACAACAACTTGGGCCCCCATTACTACTTGGAGAAGTGCAATATTCCAAGCACATTATATGTGAGTGTGCATGCACACGCCCCCATCCAATCTTTAGGATATAGTAGATTGATATAAGTTTCTTCAAATGATGATTAGATTTACTACCATCAACCCAAGGGAAAACCAAGTGAGTGGAGTTAAGAATCTTCAAAGTAAAATGCAATTTCACATTAGTGTTGAGGGATAAATCCTACACACTCCAACTTTTGCCTCATTGTCTTCTCAAATTCTGATTGGGCAGGTAATCCAGACGACCACTCCTGGATTTCTGCTTATATATAATTTACCTTGGTGGCTTTCCCGTCTCTTGATCTTCTAAAAAGAAATGAATCGTTGCTCGTTCTTCTACTGAGGCTGAATATCATGCCTTAGCGGCTTGTGCTTCTGAACTTCTATGGCTTAAACATATTTTCCATGAATTACATTTTCCATTACCGTCTACTCTCCAAATTTTCTGTGATAACAATGGTGCAACCTATCTAGCTACCAACCCCGTCTTTCACTCTCGCATAAAACATATTGCAATTGATTATCACTTCATTCGTCATCATGTTAATTCGAAATCCTTTAGTTTCTCCTATATATCTACTAAAGTTCAGTTAGCTGATGTCTTAACCAAACCTTTAGCTCCTTCCACCTTCAAGTTTCTTACTTCCAAGATTGGAATCTCCAATGGGAGCTCCATGTTGCGGGGGCCTATTAAGGAAACAGACGAGCTCGAGATTCTATCCAGTGATAAGGGCAACTCTACACTATTGACTATGGAAAGAAGTGAGACCCAAGACAAGCATCTCTGCAATAATGAAAGACAATCACAAGATTATTATATTCATTGATATATAATCATGTCAATATGGTATCAGAGCCCGTTAAGCTCAAACGAGCAGTTCAATCCAGTTAAGACCCAAATGAGCACACGGATTTTAAGATTGGTCTGCTCCAACGAGCCACCATCTTGCTGGGGCATGATAAGGGATAAATCTCACATCGATTAAATATAAAAATATAAACCAAAATATAAAGCACTTGAAGTAGCTAGCTCTTAACATGTTGACTTTTTAAGATGGAACCCCCAAGTCTTAATAATTATGATTTCTCTAGTGAAATTTTGGAATAATTATTCATGCTAAATTTTAGTGACTTTCATATTGATAAATGTTTATAAGGCTTCAAGTACTAATTGAAATATATAAAAATAATTCTTGTCAAAATATTAGCACACAATCACCTTCAATCCTGTTCTCTAATGTTTTTAGGAAATGGAACGGGAGCATTTAACCATAGGCATTTAAGTTTGAGCTATTCATCCAATTTACTTTGAGCTGTGTTGGGTCAACATTGCTAGCTTATGGTCCTACACGATAACAACATATGGAAATGTTACTTGGGAATGAGTACGTGAGTAGAGGAAGGCTAACCCCTACCTCCACCAGTGATAAGCACTATCAGTATTTGAGCCCTAATACAACAGTATGGCACTTTTGTTTAAATGTAATCGTTGGATCCTCTATACCTCTTTAACCGTTTGAATATGGGAATGATGTATTTGAAATGTAAGTCTGTTCTTATTAATTTTCTTTCCCTTTAAACTTTCTGAACTTATTATATAAAGCTTACTCATGTAATTATTTGATATAATTTTATAAATTCATCTTCTTCAATAATATTTCCCCATTTAATTGGTGTAGAACATACAAGTTTTGGTTAGTTTATATCTTGTTGTTTTTGTTAGGTTCTTTGAACTAGTCATGGGGTCAAGGTTAGAAAGTACAGTTGATCAAAGCAGACAATTAAAGTAAGAAGGTAGGACTCATCTTGACAATCTCAAGAAAACAAAGCTTAACTCACTTTTCAATCGCAAAGAATGAGAGGTCAAACATTTTGATCTTGTTTATTTAAGAGCATAATTTATACTAAGGAATATGTGATTTAGAACGAAGTAGTAAAAATAAACATCAAATTGACTTGATTTAGTTTGGATTAGAAAGTAAAATATTTTGGTCTAGAGTAGAAAAATCTCAAACCGCTTAATTTGATTCAGAAATCGATTACTAAAACTACAGTTTCAGAATGCCAATCTATCAAAATAAAAGAAAAAGTTGATTAGCTACTCTCAAAAGTTGCGTGTGAGTCATTGGCCCAATTACAAATTTGATTAGCTTCACCCATCAAATTTTTAGGCAACAAAAAGCGCACATATACATGTTGAGAACTAACAAAACAAGAAGGATTTTTGTTGCTGGTTATGCTTGAGAATTTAAAGAAGAAATTTATTTTGGGTTCCTTCCTAGCTAGGTATATATATCGCTCTTCTTCTTATTGTTAGTTTTGCAGCTCTATTTTATATTATTAGTGGAAGATATAAAACGTTGCCAAGATTGTTTCTTGAATTAGCATTAATTGCTTTGTTGATTTATTGGAACAAGAGCTACCGAGTTTGAGACATATTAAACTTCAACTTATGTCTTGATAATTTAATTGCTCATATTTTGAATGATTTGTGCTTGAGCTACTTTACTGATTAGTTGTCCACAAAATAATACTCCACCATTAAAAGTCCATGCTTGAACTTCTCTGGAATGTACTAATCGTAGTTCCTCTTAAAACCTTAGTTTCATGAACCGAAAAAGATAGTTTGGTTCTGGGAGGAAATGAAAGCGGTTGGTTTCATTTAGAAAATTTCCAAACCATTCTAAATAGTTTGGGTCTGAAAGTTGGTTGAAAACTATCTAACCAAACCGCGTCACCCCTATGTAGCTGGTAATGACTAATGAGTATATATGTGACGATCGATGGCTGATTGATACTATGAAAGGAAGTAAGCTTTTGAGGAACAAAAGTACAAACAATTGCACCCTTTAAGTAGAAAATTGATTTTGTAAGTAGCTCTTAGTTAACTCGCCCGCCTTTTAGTATAAGAGCATCTCCAAGGGGTTTCCCCTATATTTAGGGGAAACCCCTTTCCCAAATATTGGAAAAACCATTGGTGCACTCCAATAGTGTCCTCTATATTTAGGGGAACCAATTTTCTTTTTATTTTTCAGTTAATTTAACTGAATAAGAAAATGAAATAAAATATGTATTTAGTTAAAATCATACTTAATTTGTATATTAATTATAATTAGTTAACGTTAAATGATATTTAATAAAATTTTAAGCTATAAACTACAATAATGATATTTAATAAAAAATTAAAAAAATGAAAATTAAAAAATATATAATATTTGAATTACAAAAAATAAATCCATAGTATTAATAAAAAACAAAAAATTTGGAACGCAAAATTAAAACAATTAAGTATTAAAAACAGAAATTAATTTATGAATGACATTGTTGTAATTAAAATAGTGGCAAATTTGTAAATAACTAATGGCATTGTTGTAAATAATTAACCTCCGCCAAAAATATGAGAGGTGAATAGTGTTCCTCCATATATTTGGGGAGGATTAGGGGAACCATTGGAGATGAACATCTCTAAAATTTGGGGGATTCCCCTATATTTGAGGTACCAATGGAGATGGTCTTCAACAGTTAAGTGTGTTTAATTAGCCGGCTGCCTCTTCATGCTAAAATTTGCAATAGCATGTTAGGACTAGAATTTCATAATTATAGAATATATAAGTCAAAATCTTGTGCAGCATAGTAGCAAGAAAGTGGAGGTATTGTAATTAAACAAACCTTCAAAATACCACCATATTGCATGCCCTATTGATCATGCAGTTCCTAACAAAAATAAAGCTCATAATGCAAGGGAACGAACGGTACCTGGTGACTAGTGTAGTCGAGTATGAAGTACCAGGTTGAAAACATCGACCACGGGTCTCCGGCTGTTTTATGCATATATGCAATTGCGTATTGCATGGATAAAAATAATTGTACATAGAAAGTGTACAAGTAGCTAGTTTTACGCATGACCATGACCTTTTGATTACATAGATAATAACCAATAAAGTATCTAAAATCTTGTTTAGTTTGAGTAGGGCAAAAAACATCAAGTAATAGTACTATGATGTTGCATGTCCTTTTGACTGTGTGGATAATCACATGATAGCACTAATTTGAAACCCACAGTACAAGCTTGCCTAGTAGATCTAAACTTAACGGAGATTGGACGATCCAAGATCGTCATCGATGATCGACGATGATCGGAAGTCGGGGAGCTACTATCGAGACTTGGGACTATCCAGACACATAGTTGGTGACAAGCAGATGTGAATTTTGAACAAGGACGCATAGGTCAACTCTAAAATGTACTGCATGTGCTTTTTTTGATAGGATCTATGTGTTTACAGTGGGCAAAGGTTCAAGAAATGAATTAAAAAAAGAAAAAAAGTACTGGGATTTGGGTCTAGTGAGCAAAAAAAGGCTTACATATATTCATAGGTTTTGCATGCAAGTGCAGAACCAAAACCCAGATGAAGCATTTCTGATTAAAAAGCAGCTAACATGACATGGAGAGAACAACAACACAGTAATAATACAAGAGAAGAAAAATAATTAAAAATTATATGAAATAAAGATTTAATTATAAATTACCAGGAATCAGTGGCGTACTGAAAGAGTTTCCCTTTTGGTGAGAAAACAATCAAAGCCACTTCTGCATCACAAAGAACTGAGATCTCATGAGCTTTCTTGAGCAACCCATTTCGCCTCTTAGAAAATGTCACTTGACGATTAATTTTGTTCTCAATTCTCTTCAACTGCACCCTTCCCCTACCCATTTACAGAAAACCCAACTCAAAATCTCTCTTCCGCTTAATTTTCTTGTAAATATATACTAGTATCCTACTATATTTCGGTGTGCTGTCTTTCTTGAAGCCACAGTTTTCTAAGAACGTTTATATATTATACAGAAGCACATTTGGGGTAAATTTAAAGATGTAAAGAACGTCGTTTCGTAGGCAGGAGGGAAGGAATCGTGTCTTATGTTTTGCAGAAACGGAGAAGTGGTATTGGAAAACCGGGGTGGTTTCGTCAAAAATGTTGTCGAATTATGATTGGTTAGAGGGACAGTGGCGAGAGTGGTGTTTGTTTTGGGTTATGGTCCACAAGTGAGTCATCGGATGCACGGATGGAAATCTTGTTTGTTTTGGCATCATTTTTATATTTTTGGAGGTGATGCCGCCGTAATAATATCTACTTTTATTTCATCCTTGCTTCTTATTACGCTTTGCATTGGATGGACATGGATGGTGCAAAAATAATCTCCCGTCAAATATTATATATATGTTATAAAAGATTATTAAAATAATTATGTAGAGTCTCACATACAAAGGACTCATTATATATAGATTTCTCAATAATTACTCACTACATACGTGTATGTCGGGATTATGCCATACATATAGCGGGATATTGGGACTTTTGGGTTTGGAGGGAAAACATTACAATAATAAAACAGATCGG
>CAVNYN010285733.1:0-17951 GCA_963692815.1 Nyctanthes arbor-tristis | reverse complement strand
CTAGAAAACAGTAGCATTCGCTGCCATTTCCGGCAGCATTTAAACTCAGAAATGGGGGGTGAATCCCCCCCACTTTGCTGCCGGAAATAGTAGTGAAATGGGGGGATTCACCCCCCATTTATGCTGCCAGAAAACGACAGCAAGTAGAAAACGACAGCATTTAAACCCCCTCATTGCTGCTGTTTTCTAGCAACAGAAATCCTGCCGGAAATGGCAGCGAAATCGCTGCCATTTCCGGCAGCATTTGTGTTGCCAGAATGGTAGCACAGAGGGGGGTGAATCCCTCCCATTTTGCTGCCATTCTCGGCAGTAAAATGGAGGGATTCACCCCCTTTTTGGCCGCCGGAATGGACCATTCCAGCAGCCGACTGCCTGAAATACGGTAGGCGGGGAGGGGGACGTAGGGTGGGCGTGGCGTGGGGTGGATTTTTTAAGTTTTTTATTATTTTTAAACCTTTAAAAAAATTAAAATGTTTATAAGAGGTATAATTGTCATTTTGATAAAAATTTGGCGGAACAGTAGAAATATGGACAATTTGTGTGTATTTTTCAAAGGTTGGGGGCTGTGGGGTGTCAAAAGAAAGGTTGGAGACGAAATCGAGACTAAACTCAAAGGTTGAGGACGATTTGTGAAATTAACCCTAAATATTATAAGAAATAAAGACTATGAATGTTCAAATTAATAAAAAAGGGTTAATTTCACAAATCGTCCCCAACCTTTGGGTTAAGAATCGGTTTCGTCCTCAACCTTTTTTAAGACACACCACAGCCCACAACCTTTCAAAAATGCACACAAATCGTCCCTATTGCTACTATTCAGCCAAATTTTTTGAAAAAGACGATTATACCCCCATAAACATTTTAAACTTTTTTTTTTAAAAATGGTTAAAAATAATAAAAAACTAAAAAAACCCACTCACTCCACCCCACGTCTCCGTACTGCCGGCGGCCAAAAAGGGGGGTGAATCCCCCCCATTTTGCTGTCATTTCCGGCAGAAATGGGGGGGTCAATCCCCCCCCCCCATTTTGCTGCCAGAAATGGCAGCGAAATGGGTGGGATTCACCCCCCTTTTTTGGCCGTCGGAATGAACCATTCCGGCGGCAGGGCCGGCGGCAAGGGAGACGTGGGGTGGGGTTTTTTTATTATTTTTAAAAAAAGTTTAAAATGTTTATGGGGGGTATAATCGTCTTTTTCATAAAAATTTGACGGAATAGTGGCAATAGGGACGATTTGTGTGCATTTTTGAAAGGTTGGGGGCAGTGATGTGTCTTAAAAAAGGTTGGGGACGAAACATGTTCTTAACTTAAAGGTTAGGGACGATTTGCGAAATTAACCCTAAAAAAAATGAGGGTAGATATAATTAGCCTAAATTTTATATTTTTATTGGAAATTTAATTGAACACAGTTGACAAAATTGGATAAATAGTGAAAAATCAAAAGGTAAAGATTAAAGATTTAAGGACTAAATCAAACTAAACTAGAAGGCAAATTATTTGGATTTTTTTTTGAAGCACTACATTATAAGTCGCATAAAAGTGCATAGATTTACCCCGAGTTGTTATTGTCATTATTATTATTTTTTTTTTTCATTTTTAAACCAACGATGGTACGCATACATGCGTACTGACTATACGGTTTCAAACGGGTTAAGTTCGGGTCAAAACTATTTCCTAACAAGTCCGGCATGACGTAAAACCATCAGCTCCAAAAAAGTCGCCTCCATATGGTTTTTCAACTTGACAATTTTTGCTTGTAGTAACTTAAAAGGTCATAAATACTTCAAGCAAAAATCTGTGCTTAAATTTTACATCAAAACTACTTAACAGTTACAAAACATAATATACATTATGTCATCATCTAGGTTAGAAATTTTCAACACCCTGTGTTGTAAAATATGCCCTCCTCCAATGAAATATCACAAAGTATCATATGTTTTAAATGTTTTTAAATAATTGGGCACTTGTCAAAATATCATTGGACGATGATTGGAGGTGGATATTATTATTCCTATCGTCCAGCAGGGGTAAAACACAAATAGAACATATATACTCGAATGAGGTACATTTATAACGGAACTAACCAATGATACAAACAACATATAATTCCAACAATATTCTCGCATGACAATAAATTTCTCCACAGATAAGAGGTCTAAGCAAGTAAATGAAGGTGACTATTTCAATAGCTCAACAGACTAAAATTTCAGTCACCACTGCATAATTATACATTTATTTTTCCAAGTATAATCGACAAAGATTTTCTGAAGGTATCACTGCACAAAGATTTAGTTATCTAACTAAAGAGCTATGAATCTAGGAAATAACCATGTAAGGAAAGATAAGCCTCCATACCAAATTATGGACTAACAACGTCATGTGAATGTGCAGCCGAGAGTAATTAGAGTTTAGCAATAGCATGTGGAGGAATGTTCCACCTCCTTGGTAGATTTAGATCTTCCCATTCCTCCTCGTTTATCTTTGAGAAGTAATGGTCAACCATATCTTCCGTGACTTTCTCCAGCTTGGAAGGTTCCCACTGCAAAAGAAAAGACGAAACCAGGCATCATAAGTAAACCTAAGTATGCATGGGCATGTAAATACAATGAACAGGTACTATGTCGATGCACCTTTGGATTCCTATCCTTGTCTAACAGTATGGCTCTGCATCCCTGCATATGAAGAAGACTTCAGGCATCTGTGGTTGAACGAGTACACGAGTACAACCTGAGTTGGTTTATACCTCAAAAAAATCCTTGCTTGTTTCTCCACGCATAACATGACAAACCATTCTGTATTCTCGAACAAGGCATTTACCTACGCCTTGGAGCCTGCCCTCTCTAATCTGGACAGGACATACAAACCAAATTAACATATTTGGAACTGAAAATATTACAAGTTCCAAGAACTTCTGTTCCTTCAACTTGTAGTTCCATCCCACCAACTACAAAAATTCCCCTTGGGAGATCCTTCATACCATTTCAGCATGAGATATAAAATTTGTTCCTAGTCTATAGCTCCCAATCCACTAGAATGGTTGAAGTTGCAGCACTGTATTTCATAAACTGGAGGTTTAGTATGTCCTCCTTCCTAGGCTTGTATTCCCTTGTCTTTTCAGTATGAATAAACTATCCTTTTGATTGTTTGATTAGTAATGGTTAGATTCTGATGCAGAAAATTGGAATGAATAAACAAAGGAACATACTGATCTAAGAGAAATTTTAAGGCTTGTCGGAGATGCTTTCTTCAGCGATCTTGAATTGTTGCAGAGATCCATTCATCCTTCTTGTCAACAGCCTCCTCCTCCTCCTAGAAAATTTAAAATAATAAACTGGCGTTGCACTGTTAAAAAATCCAACCACTGCCCAAGCATGTATAACCACTTTATAAACTAAAATAGTAACTAAAAACAGATCGTCGGAAGAAGAAAAAACAATTAATGGAATAATATCTTCTCCCCCATGTTTTAGATGTCTGGATTCTCCTTTACAACTTACAAGGGCTAATATAATCTCTTCAACTGTTCTCCGGGAAAAACATTTATTGATGATGTTCAACCTAGATAATTGCAAGAAGATGAGACTGGGAAATATGGATGACACCAGACAACAAAGCTCCTAAGAATGACAAGAAACGTCTAGCATTAACAAAAGATGTAAAGAAATTAGGCTAGCACACTAGTATGACAGGTAAAGCTTGAAAAGAAAGGTCTATAAGATGAAGTCTTGATGCCAATTGAAGCAGAGAAGAAGAAGTCGTGTTTAGAAAGGTAAGAGATGGGTTTATCCAAGTGGAATTGGTTAGAAGACATAACATGATAATATTCACAAACTTTAAAAGGCCTGATTGAGTAGCACATGTTAAAGCTTTAGATTCTCTGGTAGATTTATTTCTGACCAGCATATGTTGCCTGTGGTTCTTTGGTCAACAGTCCCCAAAAAATAGATTTTAACATGCCAGAGTCAGGATTATATTTACCAGTGGTACACACTCTCTTTCAAATTTGATGCCATCGAGAATTTGCTAATAGTGGCAGAAATAACAGCTGGATCACTAGAATCTGCTTCATATAGTGCATCTTCTAATAATGATAGTCTCTGTCCAATAACAGTACACATTAATTAACTCCTCATACAGCTCAGCATGACAACATCTGTAGAAAAGAAGTATAATCTGAAGTATGGCTATGGGCATTGAAGAAAGAAAGTCTGCATCATATGAAAATGAGAAGTCTGCATGATATGAAAATGAGGTTATGGACATTTCCAGCACTAGGTCACATGTTAGTTCTCAAAAAGGCTAAGAATTCCTAATAGATAACAGGGAGAATTGTGAAAGTGGGTGTTTGAAATGTTGTCAAATTAAAATTTGACTTTTCATCAGTTTTCCTCATATTTTTCTCTGAGGCTTGAATCCTAGGAGCACAAGAGCTTGTTCTCTAGAGCTTTATAAAAAACTAAAAATTTATCAAATCAATGTCAACCACATATTTTCCACAAAAACAAAAACAAATTTTCATACGTCCCAATAGTCTTTCTTTACATTCCCACCACAAGTTCTCCTATCTCCCTTACATATATCTCTAGAGAACAAGCTCTAAGTAATTCATATTTGTTGCTTAGCTTTCTTTGTTCCCCCAAAAAAAAAAAAAAAAAAAGGCTGAATAGCAATGCTAGAGAAAATCAAACCAGAACGCAGGTTTCTGAAAGAGAAATTAGATGTGCCACCTAAGCAAACGCCTAAGGCTTGAAGCTCTTAGCTTCTGCTGGCAAGTTAGTTAGCACAACAAAAATAATTTGTGGCGTCAGTTGTCAAAATTTTTTACCATATTCCCCAATACAAGCTATACCCCATTTCTCTCACAAGTTACTAAAGTACCAATGGCCGAGGGCCTCACATATCAACCCCCTCCCCCCCCCCCCAACCCAAACAAAAATAAAAAATAAAAAAAAGAAAAAAAGAAAAATTCTTCCCTTTTTTTTTTCTTATTCCCCTACCTCATTACCTATAAATTCCCAATTTTTCACACTGGCACGTTTAATCGGTATGATCAGTACATGTTGCCTTGATTGCAAGATGAACTAGAGTGAAAAACTTCAAGATATTTGAATGTGCATATTCTCCTATTCAGTGCATGTACAGAAACAGTGAATTTATGCTTGACGTGTTTTTCTTTGATCTACCTAACAGATAGTAGCGTTTTCATCTAAAATTTGATGCTTTTGAATGAACACAGTTAACAGAACATGTTATTTAAAACCATTCAATGCTAAAAATTAACGTTAATGAAGGCTGTTTCATTAATAAAGTAATTAATACTTAGTTTGTCTGTTTTCAGAGCACGGGTTTCTAGGCTGGAAAGATGTTAGAAAAGAAAAGTTATTAGAAAACAAAGGTAACATCTAAGGCTCTGCTTGTGTTAGGTTGGCATTTTTTCCTTAGAAGAATACTTGGAGAACCATTAGGAAATGTTGCTAAACATGCTTGCCTTCTTTGGCCATGACCAACAAGTTGCTAACACATCACTTGAAGGTTAAAGCTTCACTGCCCTAAAAACCAAAGTCAACCTAGGGCCAGTTCAGCCTCAGGAAGATCCAGCCATTAATTCATACACTTCAGGTGGTGTATGGTTTTGAGAAATGATCTTTTGAAAAGTGATTTTGAAGAAGTAGAGGTTTATATATTGCTCGCAGAAGGTGGAAGTGTTCACTCCCTCCTTGATCCATCATGGGACAAACCTAACACTTGACGCCATTGATAGTTTCATCATATTAATGTGGGAGTTCAGGATCATACCTCTGACAGAACAAAGTGAGTTGCTAGACCACATGCAAGCATCTCAGCACCATCTAACCTGGCTCCAGTCAGACCAACATATTCTCCTGGCGGCGAGCAAAATAAGGTAAATGATTGATCGTAATTGAGAAAATTTCACATTTAGATATGTCTATACTCAGGAGAAAATGTGGATAGTGTTACTTCTTATGAATACCAAAAAACAAGCCTTACTAAAACAGATAAGGTATAACTTCAACAACAGTGATATCCTAAAATGCGTCCGGCAAGAATCACAAGTGAGAAATGTTAAACAGAGATTGATGAATTTGATCAAGGAAATTTTACCAGGTAACTAAGACGAAATATGGCATATAATTAAATAAGGTTACATAAGATGCTTCTCAATATCGTTAAACAACATTCATTAGACTTCGTATAAATAAAATACCTCCTCCCTTCCTCCAGACCTAGTTACAATTTAGATGGCTTTTGGCAAGATCCACCTTAATCCACCAACAGAATCATTATACAAGAACGAAATAAGAATTCTAAAAAGATTCTAAAGAAAAAAAAATAATCAAAGAAAAAAAAACAATCATTACAGACTTTAACTGAAAGGAGAAGATGGTTTAGGGTATTTGACTATTTAGTAGATGAATGATAAGCCAAACAATTTCAAAAACCATAACTTCTCAATGAGAAGAATGTTTTGATATCTGATGCAGAAAATAATAGAAAAATATAATGTACAAGCAAAGGGGAGGAGAAAGAGAAAGGGAAAGAAACAGAAGAATTGGAGGAGGAGAAGTTGGTATTCTTAGATCATCAAAAATTGTCTAACAAAACTATATGGTTCAACAAGAACCTAAACCTAAGCCAAGAAGAAACAAAAGAAGACAATCTAAGAAGGAAAATAACTAAGAATCAAATCTTAATTGAAGACAACTAGAAAAATATAATAAAATTGAAATATACTAATATAATATCTAATAAGATCATCAATCTCATTTCAGGAGGACTGGTAAAAGTCTACGAACTCAACAAAATGGATGGAACTGCAAGTAGCTGAAAAGGATTATCTGATGATCTTTAAGAAAAGGAACCTTGTTGCTGCATAAGACGTCATTATCATATAACTTCATGGAATGAAAAGAAATTTATATTATGCCATCATTAAGCTAAATTAATTGACCCATGCACAAATCAAACATAAGCTAACATTTTCCCTTATGACTGGTAACAGGAACCAATGATGATGCATGATCAATTTATGCAGTAGAAACCAAAGATCAACTTTTGCCACCAATAGAACTTAACAAAGTGAAATTTTTTTCACTTATTATCCCAAATTTATTACTTTCAGGGTCTTTATTACGGATGGATTTGTTAATAAGTTTCAGTATACTAGATCTCAGCTTAGCTACTATTCTTGCTATTAAAAGTAGTATCATAAGTTGAAAACCAGTTGCATCATAATCCAACACGAGACAGAGAAGAGAGAGATCAGCCCTAAATCTAGGATATGGTACAGATATAAGAAATACATTCAATGTGTATGCAGAAAAAAGAAGCATCATAGGAATTACCAAAGAATCCAGGTAGTCTTGACAGAAAGAAAGAGGCACCGATATCTGGAAAAAGCCCCAATGCTGTTTCAGGCATCGCAAAAAGCTGCAAGAAGATTAAAATGAACACATTTTGCAGAATAGGATCTGGTAAAAATATGGGTAGATTATATGAATAATGATCAGAAGGTACTGCAATATCACAATGTTTCTGAGTATAATCACATCAAGGTCAGTACTTAGACACTGGCGAAGGGCGAAAAGCCTAAAAAGTCGATACAAATCAAACCCCTGGCTTAAGGCCCATAATAATGATATGTAATTACATACAGAAAGTCTTACTTAAAGGTAGTGAAGTGTAATTACTTGGGTTCATCAAATCTGAGGCTGAATTTCAGGACTCACTTCGTGATTATACTACAACTTGGTCAACAAATCTTTGAAAAGCTTTAAACAATTATCTTAAGGTAATAAGTTTCTGTAAAATCACATAGCTTGATAATGTCAACTAGAACTTATTCCTGATAAAGTTGGGTAATCTGTCTGAAATTCTGAAATAAATTCTTGTTAACTGCAATAATTTGTGAGGTTTTACTCCCAATTAACTTAAGGTCTGATACTTTAGAGACCTAAAATAATTGTTGCTGACATAATAATCCAGGAAAGCTAATAGAAATGAAGAACAAGTTCCATTTGACTACAATTTTCCCTTGTCCCATCTTATCATGCAAAATAAAAAACCAGATTTGCTTCATTTGCACAACTACTAGTTATCCATAAACTTAAATTCAAGGACAAGCCTTCAAATGTGTTCATCATCACATAAATAAAATATGAAATAGCTTATTCTCAATTATTTCAATTAAAGTCTAATCTAAAATAATAAATTAGCTGAAAATTACAGGCAACAGTATCAAGGACCATCAACTAAATAGATAGAGTATAGACTCCATCTTGAAATAGGTCAAAATAATTACCGAATCTCTCTGTGGCGACACGAAATCTACCATGTATTGACAAACCTGCTCCTCCTCCCCTGACAATTCCATTGAGAATTGACACCTTCATGTACGTTTGCAAATGAGCATTATAGTTACCAAACACGTCTAAATGAAAATACTGCGGCTAGTTAATCTCACAATGCATTTAACAGAAAAACAAACAAGCAATAACTGCATAATTTTCTACATCAGCACCTGGGGTTTACTGTATGTAGCGATCACATAGTTCAAGATGAATTCTCTTCCAAAAAAATTTGCTCCATGTTTCCAGTTACCTGATGCTCACAAAAAATATTGCACATCATAAGCTTATATCTGAGGCAGTATGTTTTATCAAGCATGGCCCAGTTTTTTGACAGCTGTGTCAAAGATTTTGAAGGGAATGATTGGCAGAGAAGCAAGCTAATATTAAGGATCGGCACATAGTTGCTTGATCATTTTCTTTCACTAGACCCTTTCCCTAGCATGAGGACCGGGAAGTAGAGACATTTGAGTGGTCATAGAGCAAATTTAGGAGAAATATCTCCTTTTTGTTTTGTAAGCTATTACGAAGAGGTCATAAGCATTTTGTTTCCCATTATTAAAAATCTCATTTACCCATTTCATGACATTGATATCCTTATATAAGTCACATTGAACTTACTGAACTTATTGGGTAAAACTTCAGGTTTATTTCAACCAATTGTCATGATGCTTCATTTCCTAGTCAAGTGGTTAGTTTAAAGTCTTGGAAGGTCAACTCTAAGTGGATCAAACTTGGCCTTCAAGATATTCAACCTAGGCAGGAGTTTATGAGATCTTGATTCAGAACATACAAATTCAAAACCACATAATATATTATGGAGATATATAGATTCAGTTACTTGGCCATGAAGCCTTGTTCCAAATGCAACCTCAGATTCCACGTACTAGGCATACGAGTTCTGTTCACAATGTTCAGTATAAGAAGAGTAAAAAACTATGTACCTCGAGTAATACCACGAACAACAGCTGCAATGTCACCTCCTGCACAAAAAGCTCTTCCCTTGCCCTTCCAAGAGATGTTATGACACATGTGTGAGAATGAAAATCCTAAAGTAGCTATACACTAATTTAAAGACAAAGATAACTGATAAAAAATTATTTACAGCATCGAAGTGAATACAAATTATTAATAATAAAACTTAAATATCTTGGATCAATGCATATTCAGAATCACTGTAATAGATGATAATACGACAATCTTGCCCCTCCAGTTATGGATGACTATATACAAGGAGAAAATATAGTTTGACCAAATAAGTCATCCGTACAATTCTGGAATGAGTTCTCGAGAAGGCAGAAAGAGATGGTGCTGTAATAGCAAGATGAATGAAATGAAACCTTAAGGGAACAAATTGCCTAAACCTGGCAGGCAACTTCACAGTATAACCTTTTAGCTAAGCTTCGCTTGATGTACTGAAACGAGGGAATGTTAAAAGTTGTGACTTCATAGGGTATTAGGATTAAAGAATTTTTTTTTTTTTTTTTTTTTTAAATTTTGATTTGCACACTTTACATACTGTTATGGTATTTTAATCTAAGTTGAAGCAGATAATAGGATAATAATCTTGTTATTTCCAATATTCCTAAGACAATTAGGCCACTCTAGGCTTTCAGACATTTTTAAAAGCAGAAATAATCAAATTATGATGACGAGTCACTGTACTCAACCTTTTGTTTTTTTCCCCCCTTTTATTTTCATTTCCTTCTTACTTTTTTTCAAATATTACCCCCATTTATCAAATCATCAGTTTGATGGAGATGGACAAAGATATTTATTGATTAACTGCCATCTTTGGATTCTTTTTTAGGACTAACAAATTGGTTTTATTTTGAATATTTTCTATTACTTAATGTTCTTTCTTACTTAAATTAGTCTAGTTTAAATGCTACATGAATAGAGTTGGCAAATTGTATTAAACAAAGGACATTGGACAGAAATAAATTCCTCGGCCTTCCCTCCTCTCTCAAGCCTGTTTTTTCTCTTCCTCTTCTCTGTATTCTCCTTATTCTATGCCCTCTCTTCCCTTCTACAATACTTCTTTCTGTAACAAGTACTGTCATCACTGTTGCCATTGCCATAGTCGAGAACCTTGACAATCATACCTATCTGGAAATAGTTTCTTTGAAATTATATACATGCGAAAATCTAGGTTTTTATTTTTATTTTTATTTTATTTTTTTTTTTTTTAAGATTTCATTCTATAAAGAATTGGAATTATATTTCAATTGTACTTGTCTTCGCTACTCTGGTATTTCATTGTTTTCTTAATCCTGTTACGTATTATCTATTACTGGACCAACCAAAAGCTTGCATATTTACTTTTATTTGTCTTCCTTTACACAAGATAAAACTGTATGTATTTTCACTTAATGACAATATTATAAATATCATAAAATTGCTGCAGTCCCTGAAAACTAGGCTTACAGAAAGTTGGCAATGTATAAACAAGTTATGCAAAGTATAAAAAGGCCCAAGGCAAGAAATGTGCAACAGAACTGACATAGAAAGAGGGAGATAGAGACGAGTGGCATACAAGAGAATAGACACACAGAAGGTAATGATGAGGTTAAGTCCTAGGCCTAAAAGCTAAAGATTTTTTTCCCCAGAGATAAATCTCACAGGAGGCTCATCTTATTAAGAGAAAGAGGTAGGTTACAGTAGCTGGGAAATTAAAGTAGATGTCTCAAAGTTATACAATTTATAACTAGGTTTAAGCAATTAGGTTCAACCATAAGTTTTAAATATTCATATTTCTTCTGTTGCATAAAGTTCTAGATTATCTCACATTTCACACCCCCAGCTCAAACAATTCAAGTGGATTAACTAATCAAGATCGACTGCTTACTCAAATTACTCTCTGTCTATGAGGAAAATAATTTTTGTTTTCCATGGAATTGGCTGAGAGTGCGAGGAGTATTTATCCATCTACTAAATTCAAAGTTACTGTTGCAACACATAATTAGACACATGCAAGCACATTGTCGGAACGCTTGAATCCTCCAGTTCAAAATTCTAAAATCTTAAAGACTTAATTGGACTAATAATCACCTTAAAAATAGAAATGAGATGACATCACTAATTGCATGCAGAATCTATCTCTAATAACGACCATCATGACAGGCAGTCAAATAAACTAAAGAGAACAGGACAGAGCAGGATAAAAAGATCTAGATCCGGGGATAAGAATGGGCTGGTTCTGGGTTGTTGTGCTCTTAAGCTTAAAGGAACACCACCAATAGAGCAGGCAGAAGCTATTGCAGTATTGGGGGTCTTCGGTTCACTTCACGCCATGGTTTGTTCAAGAGATGGAAACGGATTGCTTGAGCTTGGCACATAGTTTGCGTTTGAATAGTGGTTTTCATCCGTTTCCGATTTTACGCGATACAAAATCGCTCTAGGCTACACTGGATTGTGGCACTCGTAAATTTGTTCACAAAGAGGCAAACAATGTTGCCCACTCCTTAGCCACTTTTCCATTATGTTCTAGGTTGTCTTGTAATTGGGTGGACTACGGTTCTATTTTCTTAAGCATGGTGATTCACCATGATATGATTAATATATGCAACATCCTTTCGAGAGAAGGGGAAAAAAAATAGGTAGAGAGCAGGCAGGAAGGAGAACATTTGCATACTTACTTTTTCTTCTAAATACGGTAAACCGCAATATGGAAGACCTTATTGTAGAAAAATATAAAAGATGGCATTTCGTGATACATAAAACTACATGTAATAAAGATGGTACATCATAAGATATTATCACTAGAGCTTATCGAGATGCCAGGCACCATATTTTTACCCACTGGGGGCACGGTGATGCTCCAAGATTTTTCATAATAATGATAATTACTTGGTTAGTAGACTTCCAAAATGCTACATAAGAAACAGAGATTTATAATTTCATAAAAAACACACCTTCAGAATTATCAATTTGACGGAAGGTTCCTCCTCACAAGCAAGAAAAAGCTCCAATAGCCGAGATATCTAGAGTAAGCACACACACTTTTTAAGGAAACACTGGATATAGTTGGACTTATACATCTTTCTTAGGCAGATAATTTGAAATAATAAAATCAATATGCTAAGGGCATCTCCAGCATGCTCTTTAAATTGAAAATACTCTCTAATTTAAAGAGCAAAGTCTCAAAACTATAGCCTGAAAGCCTCTCTAAATTAAAATGTTAATTTAGAGATTGGGTATGGTTTTCCAAATTTGGAGAGCCATCCACTCCCTAGAAAGAAAATGGGCAGAAGTTTCAACATTCTTATTCTTGGCTTATACAACTTATCTTTGGTTTTATTGGGGATTGATTTCAATGATATTTATATTAACTAAAAATATGAGAAAAGAACAATTCTTTCATATAAAAAAGTAAAATGAAGAGTTAAAAACAGAAAGCATATTGGAGCATATAAAAAGTTTCATTCTTTAAATTTATAGATGGTCTCCATGTTGTAAAATATGCCCTTTATAAATTAGAATAATGCTATGTAGCACCAGTGGTGTTTGACACCAGTCTAGGTGGCATCCAATGTGTCATTAAATGATAAGTGGAATTAAATGAATAAATAAATGATCCACTTAATTTAACTTATCATTTAGTGCCACCTTGATATGGTGCTTAGCACCAGTGGTGCTAAATAGCATTACTCTTATAAATTAGGAGTCTTGGAGATGCTCTAGTGGCATCATAATTTTACATCACGGACATAGCAATATTTCAGGAAGCAGCTCAGAACTAAGGTTGCGCCACAAATGAGCAATTTCAACCTTACAGAACTTCAGCTTGAGAGCAGAATATTCTGAAAGATAGGGTTAAACTGTAGGCCATCAATCAGATAAAATTTTACTGGCATCAATGAAAAATTTTCCAGGCGACAAGTCTTGGAGGACTGTGAGCAAGTTCCATAATAAGACTCAAGGTAAAAGTTTCAAACAGAAACAGGAACCATCTTTTCAAGATGACATAAAAAGAAAGCCAGTCAAAAGGGGACACCACCCCTATCTGATCCTGATATCCTGAACGATCATCTCCCCTACCCCATCACTATAACCACCCAAAACACCATTCACTCAAGAGAGGTAAAGACAAGAACAAACTTAATAAAGAGAACCCCTAACTCTTTATTTTATTTTATTTTTTTATTTTTTCTACGGCCAAAAATTAGATATTGCCGCTTTGTCAAATTTCTCTCTCAAACAGCAATTTGTTTGTCGTAGGCCTGTAGCCGAACCAGCTAGCTCAACCATTTGGAAGCCAAACACAGACAAACTCAGTTTTGGAGTGTGATTGGCGAAGAAAGCATCCTAGAGATGATATGCACCATTACAATTTAAAATAAGAATGATAGAAGTGGAATGACTAAATTGTGAAAGCAGGAAGAGTAAACATACTGCGAATAGGACAACTAAAAAAAGAATCTATTCTTTAGAATGCTACTGACGAGATAGAGAATACCAATTCCTCACAGCAACCATGTAACTAATAGCAACTTAGGTATGAAGAGCACAGAAAATTTGCATCTCAATCACACAGCTATCACTAAAATATGACAGAGAAGAATTGACTGTGGCCTATGGGCTAATGGAACTAAACTAGCAGTTGTAGAAGACTGCAACAGGAATAGCAGGAGAAGAAGACTAATGGAGACAATTTTTTTATTGCTCTATTTTATTATTTAGTTAAAGACTTTATATGGGGTTCATCTTGTCACATATGGTTGTTGTATAAGCTTTTAGTGGTAGTGCGCAACATTATACCTCAATGCAGGGAACATGATTTACCGTGCCATTCACTAGGATTTTCACTATTAGCACATTCATATAAGCTTCCCCATATGTTTAAAGCTTTACTTTGGAATGCAAGTATGCTGCATTTTGCCTTCTTTTACTCTCATTGCCTTCCTTCCAGTCCAGAATTTCCCCACCCCTAAAAAACTTAGCTTAAAAAGTATCATATCCTGAGCAAGCAGGTGATACAGATAATAGAGCTACTATGATGATAACAAATGTCCCTTAAGTTGCCAAGTTAGTGTCCATCCACAGAGAGAGGTTTTAGGTTTTTCAAGTTAATATGGCTAGCATTAACCATCATCAAGACCCACTCATATGGATACTCATTGCCCCAGAAAAAAACACTAACTTTCACATGACAACTCAATTAAAATTTTCATGTAATCAAGATTGATCAGATATCAGATTAACATCACATGGGTGGAAGCACATAAAGGATGTCCATTGAAGTTCATAAAGCAAAAGATATAATATATAACCGACTTCATACCATTTCAAAAGAAACTGCATTGAGTTGCTTAGGCCTATTTAAAGTGAAGATTCTTGTTGATGATTTCTCTTCAATTAAAACCCGCAAAGACATTTATCTTTATTTTTCATCAGAAGATTAACTAATTAAAATGCTCCAAACATCCAGCAGAAATTTCCACCAAGACTCTGTTTGCAGTTCACAAAGATGATGCAAGAAAAGTGCATAAAACCCCGAATAATAAAAAATCGTAAATGACAGGGAACAACTCTAAACCCAAAAAGACCATATTTCACACTTCTAGCACCTAAGCAGACGAATGGAATCAAATCTAAGTGCCAAAGGATTTATGCAAAATCCAGTATATAGACCTGATCGGTTTCTCCAGAGCTAAAAGGAATTGAAGCCATGTTCCCTGCTTCCCTTTGCTGCAGAAGCCGTACGAATTTTGATGATAAAGTAATAATAATAAACGTTTTTTTACACCTAGCATCCCCAACCTTTAAAGAAATCTCCTATTCATCCTGGTGATGGAACCGTCAAATTCCACTGTTAAGGTCTGGGGCATTTTCAGTAATACATAAAAAATTAATATTTTAATGAAAAAATAAAACTAAAAAAGCAAAAAAATAAAAATAAAAAAAGAAAAGAGAGGGGGACTCCCCTCTTCTGCCATTTTCGGCAGCCATTAATGGCAGGGGGACTCCACATTTTTTCATTTTTTTTTCTTTTTTTCACATTAAAATATCAATTTTTTGTATGTTACCGAAAATACCCTTTACCTTAACTGTGGAATTTGACGGTTCTGTCATCAAAGGCGAAATAGAGGATTTCTTTAAAGGTTGGGGATTTACAGAAGCAAAACAAAAGTTAGGGATGTAATCCGTAAAAAGATGAAAGGTTAGGGACGCTAGGTGTAAAAAAACTCTAATAATAATAAAAGAAATCTAGCAATTCCGCTTTTGTTCCTGCCCCTTCTCACGAGATAGACAACATCATATCTTAAGAGAGAGAGAAGTGGTTTTTCAATGGAGTCTATTTTATAGTGTTTAATAGACTATGTTGTAGGATCTTATTAGACATACTGGGAGACACATTCCTTAATATGTCTAATAGAATCCTACTACATAATCTAAGTATCCAATAGACTTCATAAAATATGTGAGAGAGGAGTGGCTAGTAGCAACTTTTCCCACTCAAATTCAGCACTGTAAGATAAGTGGTGATGTCAGGTTGATGTCACCTAGTCTGAACTTTGCTTTTTCCCTTTTTTATTTGTAATTTGATGCACCTTATGTTCTCTATTTCTCTTGGCTATTCTCTCAAACTTCTTCGATAATCCCATTAAGATCTGATTTCACCCCTATTTTCTCTCTTTTTTCATTCAATTTAATAGAGATTTTATCCAATTAAGATTCCTCCAAGATTGTTTTTTTATGGTAAGGTTTCTATTGAGTGCAATCCTCTATAAAAAAACGTTTTTGTTAAGTTTTTGCTGTTTTCGACTCCTAAAATTTGGAGTGGAATTTATCCGGGTTCAGATTTGTTTAATATTGTATGAACCCTTTGTTGGGTTTGTTGTCAAAAATAATCTAAAGTTGAAAAGAAAAAGAAAAGGGAAAGAAGAAGAATCCTAGCAGGAAAAGGAATCCAAATCATAGAAGGATTGTCTTGTCTTCCAAGGAAACGAAGCCTATAAATAGAGATGTTTTCTTCTTCTTTTATACACAAGTGGTACAAGCAAGTTGAGAGAAAAATTAGTGAGTCTAGCACCTTGAAGAGTTTTCTTGTAACTCTTTGTGGTTTATTCAAAGGGTAGAAAATTAGGTGTGGTAAAACTCGGGGTGATTTTTCCGGTGTCACTTGGGTCGGGTCAGAGAGTCTTGTGAAGAAAAATAGTAGTTTAGCGTCTTGGGATTTCTTTAATTCTTTGTGGGTTAGTCAAATGGTAGAAATTGGTAAATGCGGTAAAGTTTGGTATATTTTTCTTGTAATACTTGAGGGATGGGTTTTAGCGAGTGAAAATTCTGTATGGTTGTAGCGACTTTAATCATATAGTGGAAAGCTTTGACAGTCCGTTAAATTCGTCTTTGTCTTTTATTTTTCTTGTCTCAATTAAATTCCTTGAACAACGGTTCTGCGGAAGTAATTGGGGAATTTACATTAATTCCCAACAGTGGTATCAGAGCGTCAGGTTTTGTTTGAGGTGGAGCAGAGGAAAGATATGGCAAGTACGAAGTTGTGATAATCAAGTTTGACTTGTGGCTAGAACAAGTCTGGAATTTCTTGATTTTGATTGGGCAATTTAAAGCTTTCAAAGGAAAACCTTCTCCTTGTTCTAACAAAGTTGCTGGAACCAGTATGAGCGATAGTGATTGGGAAAATTTATATTTGAAGACTGGAAGCAGGATGTGTCTCCTTCTAGTCAGGAATGTTCTTGTAAATATTCATCGAGTATTTGCTGTGAAGGAACTATGGCGTCAATTTGGAGAGGTGGATCCGGCAAGGGGTTCTTCAAATTTGTTGCACCTGGAAAAATTGTTTAGTTTTTTGTGAGTTGGTGCAGATACAAAAATTCTCAATGAGATCGTCTAGGGACTGGTGGTTGTTGCAACTTGTTGGTGTTGTAGACTAGCTGACCACGTGAGAAAACATTGTTCAGGTGGAGCAGGTTCGGCTACTGTTCAGATTTGGACAATCCGACTCTCTTGGTGTGAGGGCGGTGGAGATGTGCTATGAAGTATGTGGGTACATCATCATGGTGTGTCGCTAGGTACCATGGTAAAAGATGTATATTACTTCTAGCGGTTCTATTTACACACGGCATTGGTTGGCGGTGATGCAAGGTGTGTGTTTGTAGTAATGTCGATGGCTCATGAGCTCTCTGGAAAGCCAACAAGAGAGTTGCACCACAAATTTTAGCAGGTTTATTTTGACATTGAACCGATGAAATGCTTGGAATTGTTGTTAATTCTAAGTGGTTATATATACTCATGTGGTGGAGTATGGGACTGTCAAAGTGTCAAAGGCTTGCCTGGTAATTTCTCAAGTATTGTGTACAAGACTGGAGTAGATGAAGATTTTGGCTTATTTTGACAAGGTGGAGATTGTTGGGTTTGTTGTCAAAAATAATCCAAAGTTGAACAGGAAAAGGAAAGGGAAAGAAGAAGCATCATAAGAGGAAAATGAATCCAAATCATAGAAGGATTGCCTTGTCTTCCAAGGAAACGAAGCCTATAAATAGAGATGTTTTCTTCTTCTTTTATACACAAGTGGTACAAGTGATTTGAGAGAAAAATTAGTGAGTCTAGCACCTTGAAGAGTTT
>CAVNYN010285730.1:0-32409 GCA_963692815.1 Nyctanthes arbor-tristis | reverse complement strand
CAAAAAATGATGTTTTGAGCGTTTCCAATTATTTATTTATTATTACTATTATTATTTTACATAATGATTACCTTTTTAACTAAATTTGTTGCATTAATGGGAATAGTAGGAACTTTCACTAGGTTTAAATGCTTGAAAATATGTTTATAGTGCTCAAACAGAAATGAATATAAGAAGTTTCATGGATTTATTTATTTTAATAAATATTCTTCTCTCTAATAAAGATATATAGCTCTTTTCAGATTTATTTGGCATCAAGACAGAAAGCATTCATAAAACTAATGCATTAATGCGTTGTGCGAAAACTGCTCCTGTTTGCATTATGCCATGGTGGTAAAATTGGCTATAACTTTTTTTCTTTTTCTAAAGATCAAATGAGTAGATGCTAGAAGTTTGGCATCCTTGTTTTGAATTTCACTATTTTGTTAGTGTATAAATTATGTTTAGTCTTCAAACTATTGTGACCACATGTATCTGTAGGAGTAGTGAAAATGGGCAGCAGGTTAGAGGAACATGTATCAGCAGCATGCTCAGGCTAGAGAGCAGATGCTTGGATACCAAGACAAGTTAGCTTGGAAATGGATACAGGTTTGAACAGTCACTATTTGATTAATTTTGGACTGAATTCTCGAGGATGTGTGATGAGAATGAGTGTTGAGAATGTTAGAATTCGCCAAGCTTGTTATAGACTTATAGTTCATTAGAACCCTCATGACCATCCATATTGCCATCAAATCATGCTTGGTGTTCATCAAGTAAAGCATGGATTCTTGTTAAATTTGTGTGTTTATGCTTCTGGGGTGGTAATGAGATCTGCAAACTTTAGTTTATAATGTATATCATTAATTCAGACAGATCATGAAAACCAGAGATGCCGTAATGCTGGATTGGTGCAAATGCAAGAGGGTTCATCCATCAGAGACAACAGACAAGCCGAGCAACTGAGGAGCAAATGCAAATTCAGAAGTGACATACTAAGTAACAGACGGTGGAAATGGAACGGAATATATGTTGACGTAACTATGTCATATTAATATGAAAAATACTTTATTGTCGTATGTTATATATATTTTTTACTTTACGGCTTTTCTTGTTGTATCTTTGCTCATACTTAGTTCACGATCTAAATTGACGTAACTATTTTATGTCGATTAAATTGAGTTTTTTTTCCTTATATTTAAATTGCAAACATATGGTAAATTCTGCCGCTCCTTTTTATTTTTATTTTTTTAAATTTTTTGAAAGGATACTGCTGCTCCTTTATTGTTGAAAGAGAGGACGCGCGCACACAAAAATCATGCTGTTTTTGAATAAAATGTCATTTTTACTATTGTTTCATTTTCCCTACATATACAAATGCAAAATATGAACTGCTTATACTTGATGATATGACAATGTTTAATGATGTTCTTATACTCGTGCCTTTTAAATAATTAAATAACCACAACATGAAATTGGTGGCACGTGCATCTATTAACAAAGGAGACCAGGTGCACGAATTTGAGGGGGAGAGCTAATGAGGTAGATAGAAAGAGAATTCGATCCTATTCTTATATGTTATTCCTTGTACATTTTTAATTAATTAATATAATAATTGAAACGTATTGGGCTATGTCAATTTGAGATGACACTTTCTCTTCACATGATAATACATATCAAATAAAAAATTTATTGTAAATCATAATTATATATTTCCCTCAAAAAAATAATAATTATATATTAAGAGCAACCAAAACACAGAATTAGTCATCTTAGAAGTTTGGATCTCGCAAATGTTCTACAACTTTATATTTCTTTTTCAATATTACGGTGAGTGATTAGTGAAGAAAGTTTATGAAAAAATGAGATAATTTTATTTTGTCTGTATGTATATGTGGTATACATCTAAATTGGATTTCACATATGGAGGTGGGGTGGTTTTCACTTAAATGTGTCACATACACAAGCATACTGATTTATGCAGGCATAAAAAAAAAAAATCTAAAATTTTCTTTACCTATTTGTCTAAATAGACTTCAAAAAGGGGAAAAATGTAATTTTCACTTTCCGTCTTCAAAATTTTAACTTTGACATAATTTTGTCCTTGTTCTTTGTTTTCCTTTTCCTTTCAAACCTTTCAATTCCGACACAATTATTCCAAATCTGTTTCCTTTATTTTGTCCTCAATCTTTCATAAATTCACTCATTTTATCTTTTATGTAAAATTTTCAATTAAAACGACTCGTTAAGGCAAAGGGCAAAATGAGAATAAAACGTAGGTGATTTCACTTTACGTTCTCAAACTATCAATTTTGAATAATTTTGTCTCCATTTTTTTCCAACTTTATTCTCAAGTTGTATATATTCACACATTACGTTTTCGTCTCAAAGTCTATCAATTGTGTTTAATTGGTCAGATACGTAATTGGCATTATTTTAGCTAAACATTCAATTGTGTTGATGAAATATATATTTTTTTCTTGAATCATATGTTTAATTAGTATTTTTTGACTTGGTTCTTGGTAAACCATTAATTTGATATTTTCAACATAACGTGAAAGAAATCAATAGCTAATCAATAATTTAGTTAAAAAATACCAAGTAAAGATCTGATTGAATAATATATATATATATATATATATTAGAACAATGAATTTTCAACAACGCAATTGGAGACTTAGCTAAAATAATAGCAATCAAACATCTGACTAATTAAACAGAGTTGATAGATTCTAATATCGACAACGTAATGCGTGAATATATAAATGTTGAGAATAAAGCCGGAAAAAGATGGGAATAAAATTGTATTAAAATTGAAATGTTAGGGATGTAGAGCGAAACAGCTCAAATTTTATTCCTATTTTGCCCATTAACTAGCATGCCGATTTAATAGAAAATTATATGGAACAGAGAAAACGCCTGTATTTAAAAAAAAAGATTAGGAACAAAATAGAGGAAAAACAAAATAAGGGAACAAAATTAGGTCGAAGTTGAAAGACTGTAAACAAAACTGGGAAAAATAAAGAATATTGATAAAATTGTGTCAAAATTGAAAGGTAAAAATTATCAAAGCAAATTATAGAGAGAGAGAGAGAGAGGGAAAAGAAATAATTCTAGAAATTAAAGTGATAAATACATACGTTTCAGGTGACATGTCTTGATTTCGAATGACAGAGGCCTATCCTTTCTATATTTAAAAGGAAAAAAAATCAAAAACTTTAACTTATAAAAGCAATATATTGGGGGCCAAAATCGTAATTTTGTGATATCCATCCCCAATTCCCAACTAAACCCCAGTTGGTCACTCAACTTATTCTTTTATTTCTAAATCATCACTGAATTTCAACTTATTATCCATTACTCACTGAATTTATAAATATGTTACACATCCACCATTGAACTTATAAATATGTTTTCCATCCATCACTACAACAAATTACATTAGCTCTTCCGATCTAGAGAAGATGAAGTGACTTAATGCAAAGTGATATCGTTTAACAGCTCCGCCACATGATAGATGAAATACTTCTATGATTATTAAACTTTAACATATTACTGGTTAGTTATTAAACTTGCCTTTAAGTTACTAAATCATTATTGAATTTTGACGTGTTACTCGTTATTAATTAGATTTACAAAATGATATCACTGTACAATGTATTGTTCGTTTCTGGAACAAGTATCAATATTTTTTTTCTTTTTATAATATTATTGTTTATTTTTCATATTAATTATATTTCACAACGTCTTTGGTACCATTTCGAAATATATTGTAATATTTCTATATTTCTAGGACTTTTTGTAAATTATCATATAAGTGATTATCGGAATTAATTACTTAGCTTGACATAGAAAATTATAAAATCTATCTCGAAATGGTACTCGAGACATTGTGAGATGTAGTTATTAAAAAAATAGACAGTAATATCGTAAAAAAGAAAAAATATATATAACTATCATTTTGGTAAACAAACGATGCATTATAAATTGATATCATTTTTTAAATTCGGTTACTAACAGGTAGCACATTAAAGTTCAATGATGATTTAGTAATTTAAATACAAGTTTAATGACCAACTAGTAATACGTTAAAATTTAATGATGGATTAATAACTTAAATGAAAGTTTAGTGACCAACATATAACATTTTAAATAGTTCAATGACTATAGAAGTATTTCATGTTTTACGTGGCGGAGCTGTTAAGCCACATCACTTTACCATTAAATCACACCATCCCTTCCAACTAAAGAAATCCGACTTAGTGATGGTTGTAAACACTTTTATAAGTTCAGTAATAGATAAATAATATATTTATGAGTTTAGAGGGTAATAAGTAGGGTTAAAGATCATGTATGATTTAAAAACAATAAGGTTGGTTGAGTGACTACACATGTATTTAACTCATCAAGCAAGAAAGAAGAAATAGAGCAATTTCAACTGTTCTTTCTAGGGGTGGGCGAAAAACCCGAGAACTAACCGAATTGGACCGATGCAAACCGACTTGGTTCGGTTTTTTACTGTTTTGGGTTGATTTTCGAGTTGCACATGACCAAACCGAACTGGTTCGGTTCCCTATTTTGACTGATCAAACTGGTCAAAACCAGTTATAACCGGACTGATCAACCAGTTCGGTTAAAACCGGTTTAAATCAATCGGTTCAAACCGGTTTGGTCCAAACTGGTAAAACCGAAATTATTATTAATTTTATTTTATGTTTCCTAAAACTAAAACTAAAAGTGTATTAGCGTATATGTGTATTAGTGTATATATGTATATAGTGTATATGTGTATATGTATATGCGTTTTAGTGTATATAGTGTATATGTGTATATGTATATGTGTACTAGTGTATTAGTGTATTAGTAGCATTAGTGTATTAGTGTATATGTGTATTAGTGTATATGTGTACTATTGTATATAGTGTATATGTGTATTAGTGTATATATGTATATAGTGTATATGTGTATATGTGTACTAGTGCTATGTGTATATGTATATGTGTATATATGTATTAGTGTATATGTGTATATATATATGAGTATTATTGTATATTAGTGTATATGTGTACTAGTGTATAGTGTATATGTGTATTGGTGTACATGTGTATTAGTGTATATGTGTATTGGTGTATATATGTATATAATGTATATTTGTATATGTATATGAGTATTAGTGTATATATGTACCTTCCTTTTGTTTGCTATTTTTTTTAAATGCTTTGATTTTGAACAATTGTGTATTTGTAAACTTTTAGATAATATTTTCATATTTTTTTTGGGCGTTTTATAGTTAAATTTAGCATCCGGTGCAAAAAAAAAAACATAAGATTTGAGCCTCAAATCAATAAAAACTGTTTGTCGCAAAGAATGGGCTGACCTAAACCGACAAACCGGCCCAAGGGTCGGGTTCGCTGGCAGGTCCAAAAATTGCCACCCAATTTTTACTAGGGTCGGTTTTGGGTTCGGCCCCAACCCGGCCCTACCAACCCGATGCCTACTCCTAGTTCTTCCCATCATAGACACGAGAGCGAGCATCAACGGGATCCGTCAGTTTGGACGTTAAGGGTGCCGTCAAAAGCAACATTATATCTACAAACTCATCCTGAGGGGTCAAGTTTACGTTGATTTGCCCCAAGAAAATTTTCAGAAATTAATCATCTATCTCCATTATTTTGTGCGAAAGCGTCCTGTCGACCCTCGGGTTCCTCTCAGAAATCCTCAAGTCTATGATGTGTATTTGTTCAATTGTCTCGTCAAAAAAAACTATGGGTTCGAAAGCCGTGCCCGGGCAAGTTCTATCCCTCCTCCTCCGCTGTTCTGTAAGCCACCTGCCATAACATCTGACAGTTTAATTAAACACGTTCATTATCTTTATCATCTCGTTAAGAGCGGGCAAATTGTTCTGCCTTGGTGTAGAGTGGACATAGACAGGTTTCTAAACTTTACGCACCACTTTCTAATTCCAACAATTCCGACCACGGTCGATGTTCCTCCTGGAGAACCGATTATTATCAATTTGATGGCAAAACTAGCAGTTGACAGGGATCCGAGGTTGTGTTGCAACTGAACAAATCTTATAGATAGTTACCCAGAAATTAACATACAATAAGATAAGACAAACTACAGTTGAAACTATAAAGCCCAGCTGGAACTTTATTGAATGCACTAAAAATTACACTGCAGATTGAGAGATTACAGAGAGAAGTAGGAGAGGGAAGAAGAGTGAAGAAGAAGAAAGAGAGTGGAATTTCAGAAATAATCTCTCTCTCTCTCTCTCTCTCTCTCTCTCTCGTAGGCCTTATAAAGGCCCAATACAAGTCGCATGACCAAATTAAAAAACGCATTACAAAAGGAAATAACAGAAGCGTAGAGAGTTAAATGTCTCAATACTAATTGAACTTTGTATCACGTCTTCAGATACTCATTAAACTTTAAAATGTCGTCAATTACACACTGAACTTCAAAAAACGTCTTTCATTATCCATTCACTAGTAGTCCGTTAGATCCTTTAAACAGAATTGCTGATGTGGCAGATGAAATGCTTATGTGGCAATGACTGCGGTTAATTTTGTCAAAGCAAAGAACTGAATCCGCCAACTACTCAATTCCCCAAAATAAAAAAACAAAGGAACAATAATCAAAGTAATTTTCAACCTAAAAATGCTCCCACCAGTCATCCACTGTCGTCTACCCACCTTTAGTAGCAGTGGCGGCTGCTGTAGCGGTGGTGTTGAGATAGTTTTGTGTCCAAGCTAATAAGGAGGCCTAGCTAGAACCACGGGTTGTTGCGATGAAATGGATTCATTATGAGCTTGGATTTGTTCCTGTAGGAGATTTAGCCCTTAAAGAAATGTATATATTTGCACCACCACCAGAATGGGTGGTGCCGCCACCCAAATTCACTGGCACTTGATTTATTCGTGGTTGCATGGTAGCCAAAGTAGCCAGAAATTCCCCACCAGAATAGAATGATCTAAGCGTAGGCAAAGACCTCAAAGAACGAGATCCAGCGCTACCACTTGGCAATATCCCAAAGTTACCTGAAATTCCACCCGCCACGTCTATCAAATTCTGCGGCGGAAGCGTTGGTATGACAAAAGGTTGAGTTCTTGCTGTCTCGCCACCAGTCGAAGACGATGACGAGGCTTTGCTCCGCTTGCTCTTCCGGCAGCCACCCCCTACGGGGACATTCCTCAACGTGCCTCCAGGAGTCCAGTACCTTCTGCAGCCCTTGATTATTGTTAGGACGGTAGTGGAAGACTGGTGGGAGCATTTTTAGGTTGAGAATTACTTTGATTATGGTTTCCATTGTGTTTTTATTTTGGGGAATTGATTAGTTGGCGGATTCAATTCTTTGAGTTAGCAAAATTAACGACAGTCTTCGCCATATAAGTAATCCATCTATCACATCAGCAATTCCGTTTAAGGGATCTAACGGACTACTAGTGAATGGGTAACGGAAGACATTTTCTAAAATTCAGTGTGTAATTAACGACATTTTAAAATTTAGTAAGTATTTGAAAACATGATACAAAGTTGAATTAGTGTTGAGACTTTTAACTCGAAGCGTAGATGCAATTTATTAGTAATAAGTATACGGTGTCGTTGACCATTGGTGGGCTTCTTTCTCTTCATATGCTTCTTTCCCTAGCTTTTCCATTCTTCCTCACGGTCCCGGCTGGATGTTCATGACATTCCCCCCCTAGAAGACCCTTGTCCCCAAGGGTTGAAGTCTGGGAATTTCTGCAAGATATCCTCAGCCAGCTCCCAAGTAGAATCGTCTGGAGGTCGGTTGTGCCATTTGATCAGCCATTTGACTATAGTGCTGCCACGCTTTGGAATTTCGCGAATTTGTAAGATTGCTTTTGGAATCAAACTGTCTGCATATGTAGAAACGAACGGAGGTAGATCAGTATAGGCCACTGGTTGATTCTCCAACCTTTTCGTTAGTAAAGACACATGGAACACAGGATGAATTTTAGCAGAAGCTGGCAGATTCAGTTTATAAGCAACTGTCCCAATCTTTCAACAACTTCATAAGGGGCAAAGTACTTACGGCTGAATTTCTGATTGCTCCTCTGAACCACAGACTATTTTTGGTAAGGGTGGAGTTTCAAGAAGACCCAATTTCCTACCTCAAATTCCCTTTTTGTTCTATGTTGATCAGCAAACTGTTTCATTCGTACTCTGGCTTGGGCTAGACTTTCTTTGAGCTTCTTATCCATTAGATGTCTTTCTTTAACCATCTCTTCAACCGAAGCTACATTGGAGTGAAGGTAAGGACCAAGAGCTAATCTGGGAGGTGCAATTCCATAGAGAGCTTCAAATAGAGTCACACCACCACTCGGCTAAGGACAGCCATCGGACCCATTTCTTAGGTTATGCAAAAGTCATACACCTTAGATATTGCTCTAAACACTGATTCATCCGCTCACTCTGCCCATCGGTTTGTGGGTGGTAAGACGTACTCATCTGCAATTTAGTGCCCGACAGCTGGAATAATTTTTGCCAATAGACACTAGTAAAAATCTTATCTCGATCAGAACCAATACTGTCTGGTAGGCCATGTAGCTTGTGAATGTTATCCAAGAAGAGTTGGGCAATTTTTCTTGCTGTAAAAGGATGGCTGAGAGTGATGAAGTGCCCAAATTTGGTCAATCTGTCAACTACCACCAAAATGACAGTTTTCCCCTCTGAATTAGGTAAACCCTGAATGAACTCCATAGTGATATGAAACCATGGTTGCCTTGGCTCTGGTAAGGGTTGCAGTAAGCCTGGATGCAGAACATGTTCAGATTTACATCGTTGGCAAATGTCGCATTTTATAATGGCCTCCTTGATGTCCTCGACCATTCCTGGCCAGTAAAACTGTTGTTTGGCCCTTTGGGTACTCGCTTGGATGCCCGAATGGCCCCCTTATTGAGAACTATGTATTGCTTCCATGAGTCGCTTTCGTACGTCTCCACCTTTTCCAATGTATAACTTCTCTTTAAATTTGAGAATGCCATTACGATATTGGTAATCTTCCTGTGGTGAGGGGTTCAACAATAAGTGTGGAATCATTTCATCTGCTAGCTGATCTCCTTCATAACTTTTTTCTATTTCCTGTGCCCATATTGGCTTCATTGTAATCACTGCCGAGCATTCTCCCGGAGTTTCAAATTGTCTAGAGAAGGCATCTGCTGCTAAGTTTTCAGCCCCTTTCCTGTACTATATCTCATAGTCTAGCCCCAGTAATTTGGTCAACCATTTTTGCTGCAGTGGTGTAGTGATTCTCTGTTCTATGAGGTATTTCAAGGGTTGATGATCTGTCTTAATGATAAAATGCTGACCCTCCAAATAATGCCTCCATTTAACCACAGCTATAACTAAAGCCAATAACTCCTTCTCATAAATTGATAGTTTCAATTTGTTGTGGTCCAAAGCTTTACTGAAATAAGCAATAGGCCGTCCTCTTTGCATTAGAACAACACCCATTCCAAAAGAGCAAGCGTCTATCTCAACAATAGAAGACTGAGTAAAATTTGGGAGTGCTAGTACGGGAGTGGATAACCTGGCCTCCTTCAAGGCATTGAAAAGCAATTGTGGCTGTTTCATTCCAAGTAAAACCGTCCTTCTTCAATACGTCTGTCAATGGTTTTACCAAATTCCCATATCTGTGAACAAACTTTCGGTAGTAGCCAGTCAAGCCCAAGAATCCCCTTAATTGCTTTAAGTTCTGCGGAACCGACCAATTCTTCATAGCCTTTACTTTCTTTTGGTCGGCTGATACCCCCCTGTGATTGATGATATGTCCCAAATATTCAACTTGAGGCTGACCAAAAGAACATTTGCTCATTTTGGCATATAATGAATGTTTTCTCAGGAGTTCCAATAGTGTCCTCAAGTGATAGCAGTGGCTGTTCATAGCGGTGCTGTAAACCAAGATGTCATCGAAGAAAACCAGGACATACTTCTGCAGTTGCTCCTGAAATACTCAATTCATCAGGCATTGAAAAGTGGTGCAGCATTGGTGAGCCCAAAGGGCATCACCTTAAATTCATAAAGACCTTGGTGAGTCCGAAAGGCTGTCTTGTAAGTATCTTCTGGCCTCACTCTAATATGATGATATCCAGACCGTAGGTCTATCTTAGAGAACAATCTAGCTCCACGCAATTCATCCAATAACTCGTCAATGATCGGCATGGGAAACTTGTCCTTCACTGAAAGGTTGTTCAACTGTCTGTAATCTACACAAAACCGTCAACTCCCGTATTTTTTTCTCCCCAACAAGACTGGGGAAGCAAAAGGACTACTGCTTGGTTGGAATGATTCCCATATCCAGTATCTCTTTTACCAGCCTTTCTATCTCAGATTTCTGCATATAGAGGCATCTATAGGGTCAAAGCCTGAATAACAGACTGTATCTCTGTAGGAACTTCAGTCAATTTATCCTCGGTTATGGCATATAGTTGAGCCACAACGCCAGCACATTGGCCTTGCAACAACTCACTGAACTGTTCAGCTGTTACCATGTCCGCCTTTGTACCGTCCAGACTTCTAAGAGTTACCACATCCTCTTGATATTTAAAGCTTATATATCCTTCTGCAAAATCACAAAGTAGTGGCCCTAATTGACTAAGCCAATTGATCTCAAGTATAATGTCACTTCCCCACAATGGCAAGGTCCTCATCTGAAATTGGAATTCATAGTTGTGCATTTTCCAGCAAAGAGGCTGCTTTACTTTCTAACCTCTCCCCATTGGCCACCTTAACTGTTAATGTCTTCTCCTCCTTAAGTGTGAATTTCAGCTCAAAAGCCAATTTCTCATCTAGGAAGCTATGTGTGCTCCCACTATCAATCAATATAGTCACCTTCCCGCCCTTCACTACTCCAGGGATTCTGATTGTTCTATGCTTGACGAGACCCCGAATAGCACTGGCTGAAATTTGCAACAGCTCCTCCCCCTGGACGCTCCTATACTACTGCAGGTTCCTTCCGTTTCTCCTCCTCAATAGGTTCCACTCCCTCCTCCACAATGAAATTGAGCGATCTATTTTTACAGACATGCCCAGGGGTGAATTTCTCATCACATTTAAAACACAAACCCAGGGCTCTTTTGGCTTGAAGTTCAGTAGGGGTAATGGTTTTATATTTGTTGATTGGGGTTGACTAGCAGCATTTTGAAGGTTAGTAGTAGTGTTTGCGAATATTTTCTAGTTCAGTGGGATATTGTTATTAGGAGTATATGTATGGTTTAGTCTTTGTGGAGAGAATGATGGTTTATAACTGCTGGATGGTTTTATGGGTTTGGGAGATTTAGCGAGAGCATGTATGGTAGTTTCTTGTAGAGTGGAGAGCTCAAAAGCATATGATAGGGTTTTGGGTTTAAACACTTTGACAGAGGACTTGATTTCTTCCCTTAACCCACTGATGTATACAGAGACATAATAGCTTTCAGGGACATGAGGAAGGACGGGCATGACTTGGGATTTGAGTTCCTCAAAGAGCTCTTGGTATTCACCCACACCACCCTTTTGCTTAATTTTGCAAAAGGCTTCTACTAATTCTTCTTCAGTAACTTCCCCAAATCTCTTAAAACAGTTCAGCCACAAAAATTCCCCAAATCTCTTTATATGTACAAATGTTATTTGTTGATTTTTTTCCTTTCACATTATTTTTTTTTTTTACATATTATTTCTTTATGTCACCAAGGAGAGTTGCCTCCCAAATTGTCCAATGTCATCAGGGATATCAATGCATTTCTTGAAATATGAACACTTGATGGGTGACTTGAGCAGCACAAAATGATCATGCATATTGTATACTACTGTCTTGAATCTATAAGAAGTATAAGACAAATTAAATCGATTTTTTAAAGTTTATTTATTTATATTTGATCATGTATGCTAATAATGCTCTTGCTACTCTGCTGCCAGAAGCTGTTTGGATCTTCCTTGTACCTACAGTTGGCGTTTGAGCTTGGGAGAATTTGGCTAGGGATTGAAAGATATATGTATAAAGGTTTATGGCTGTTTTGTATTTGTTTACTAGATGGAGAGTAGTCTAAGCTGCTTGCTTATTTGCTTTGTTTTTTATTACCCTATCGCATTGCTACTAGGTGATCTCTTGCTTGCAGTGTCTCCCTCCTGGTCGAACCTTTTATACTTTATGGGGATATTTATGGAAAATCACTTTAATTGTTCGGAGTTAAACTTCGCACGTGAGGTCCTTGAAATTTTCAATTGGTGCAACTAAACTGGACTTTTGTTTTTAACTATAGAGTCCGTTTACTTCTTGTATTTTTCCTGTTTCTGTTTCAGGTTTTGTTGTTTTGTGTGTATTTGATGCAAAAACTGATGTTTTGAGCGTTTCCAATTTTTCATTATTATTGTTATTATTATTATTTACACAAGGATTACCTTTTTAACTAATTTGTTGCATATTTTTAATTTAAAAAAAAAAGTGTTTAACAAATATAGAAGAAAATATATTCCTAGTGTCGTGAAAAATTGTAAAATGTCTAAAATGAATGTTAGGCTAACTTTACGTTCAATTTTATTTTATTTTAAGTCATTATTATGTTAGCTTTTTAGGATTCTACTAATTAAACTGATATTTGTTCATTCTGAAGCAAATATTTTAGAGAGACATATTTATCTGACATGAAAAAGTGACATGTTTAGCTGTTAACTATGTATTTGATGACCGTAGGCCTTTAAATTCACCACTTGCATATAAACAACCAATTCACGTTTGCCAACTAATAAAAATCAATTATTTGTATCAGATAAACATGTTTACTTAGAATTACTCTAATAATAAATGTCAATAATTTTTTTTTCTAGCTCTGGGTTTTCTTTAAAAGTGTTGCTCTGGAATGCTTTTTGTATCTTGGAAACTGATTGAACTGTGCAGAGAATAGAGCAAAATACATGCTAATCTAGCTCTAGCTTGAAAATCACATCACATCTACACTACTGTCTTGGGTTTTAAATGATTTTACAAGTTTACTAAAGCACTTTCAACAAGTCTACCTCGAGTAAAAATAGGTCTATTGCACTATACCTCACTTCTATCGTCCTAAAAAAGGCATTCCCAATTGGTCAGAATGCTTTTATAGTAGAGCTTTCGCGTCTTTACTAACATAGATTCATTTTTTGCTCTTTTATTTTGTTAGCTAGACCAAAGGAAATCTCTATAGGAACTAGTATCTTTTATTTCGCACATTCATATCTACAAAATAATAATTGAAATAGTGATTCTTAGTATACATTCATTATTATGATTACATTGCAAACATTTTTAGATCATCTTTTTTTTTTTATCAACTTTTCACTTATGGTGGTATTGATATGATTCCTTTTAAAAGTTATATCAGTATGTTTTTTCAATAAAGAAATAAGTTTTCATTATTTTTCTTTCCTTATAATAGAGAATACGATGCGTTAATAAGTTTTCTACCTCAACTTGACATATTTTTTAAAAGAAAAAAAAATGATGTCAAAGAAATAAGGTATGCCCGCTAATTGGTTAAAAATTAAAATGCGATTAACAGATTATAGACATAAATAATTTTAAAACACTAAGGATTTCCTCTACAGCTAATTTGTTGCGTGTTGAATAAATGTCGTGTGCCAATACAACTACTCTTTAATTAAAGAAAGCCGTACGAAAAGGTTTGTTATGCTAACAAAAGTATGTTTATCTTGTTTCTAATGGAGTATCTTTGCTTTCTATTTGTTATTGATAGTTTTTTGTGATTCCTAGTTTTTTATACTCTTCTTCCTATTATAGTAGTATTTTAAAAATGTCATATATAGAGAACAGGAGGGAGAAGATTGAAAATTAATATTTTAATTGATCCATATTCAATGGTTACAATTCAAGTAAGGTAATAGGGCAGGTTGCAACCGGTCAGTCATATGTATAATCGCTACTGCTAATACCCACCATTTCACCCACTTTATTATTCTTTTTTATTTTTTTTATAATATTAAATTCTTACAATGAAAACAAACAAGAAATGATTTTGAAAGGAAGAAGATAAATGTTATTTGGAGAATCCTTAAAAAACAATCCCTCATGTGTTTCTTGGGCAAAGAGCGGAGACTGAGAACAATCAAAGAGGAAGAAAGTGCGTGATGAAGCTGGGTTACATTAATTGATCTGACCACAGAGCAAGAAAGTCCCATCCTCCTACAGTACAAAAAAGCAACTGAGGATTGACAAAACAAAACGATCTGGGGCAAAATTGTGAACGTGCGAGATACCTACATAGTTTATTCCCGCTAATTGGCACTAAACATCTCCACTCTTGATATTTATTATACAAAACGCCCCTACTTATATTGCGTAAAAAGTCTTTGCCGTCAAGTTTTAGAGGTACATAACAGTTGAACGGCTAAATAGACAAAATTTAAAAGGTTTTTAGTCATCCAACATCATTTATTATATCTACATACTCCAAACATATTCTTACATTAGAAGATTTTTAAAACCGACAATGAACACGGAGGAGAACAATGGAAAGTTGCTTAAAGGGCTTTCATCAATGGAGCTAAGTAAAAATTGAAAAGTTTGTTCTCTCTCTCAAATTTTTCCTTACGATAGGCAAAAAAAAATATGCATCATTTAAAGTTCAGGAAACTTGAAGGAGAGCAGCCCGATTATAGTGGGTATTAATTTAAATAGAATTACATGTGAGAGTATCAATGCAAAACCAACCAACCAAAACAATTATGTGTGCATGTGGGAGGAAACATGTGAAGTGAACTGATCAAAATGCCCTTTAGATTTTGTATATATAGGTGTTCAATTGTTATTTCACTTGAAAACTTGATGGCAAGGACTTTTATGCAAGAGAAGGTTATGTTAAGGGCGACCAATGCCAAAAATTAATATGTTGGGATGTTTTGCTCAATAAATATCAAAGGTAGAGATATTTAGTACCAATTAGCCATTTATTCATCTCTCACGCGAGTGAATATCTGTATGTCACATAAATTTATTATGTAATATGCATCCATGTATCTATATGAAACGGAAGATGTCATAATGATACCTTCTAAAAGAAAATATGGTTATACCGGTTTATTTAAATAATACGTTTCTTTTATTTTTTTATTATACATGCGTGCATACGTGTTAAAAATCTAAGTTACAAGCACCTCACACTTGTAGCATGAATGTGTGTCATGCATTACTACACAAGTACAATAGCATGTCTGCATGGACAAAATAAAATTTCTGATATATATGTGTGTGACTAAAATTACTGATATTATTTTTTTTTGTTTTAAATATTTATGTATTTTGCTTCTAAAGCATAAGAATTACCACATTTTGTAATATTTTGTTGCACGCGGTACAAATATGCCAGGTCTATTGAACTAGCAATTTGATTTAAATTTTGATTATGTTTCGCTACCAATTAAAAACACATCGAATTTATCGACCAATTTAAATTTTAACTTTTAGACACATGGCAACACCACGTTTAACCATATATTTGATTTGACTTGAGCTATATTACATTATTTTAATCATTACCTCCACATGGCACAATCAAATATCGACACCTATACAAAATTTAAATTTTAAATCCATTTATAAATCCACCCATTTATAATTAGT
The DNA here is from genome assembly GCA_963692815.1 of Nyctanthes arbor-tristis. Taxonomy (NCBI): domain Eukaryota; kingdom Viridiplantae; phylum Streptophyta; class Magnoliopsida; order Lamiales; family Oleaceae; genus Nyctanthes; species Nyctanthes arbor-tristis. The sequence goes on along the minus strand of CAVNYN010285730.1, from coordinate 16,814 downwards.
TACCAAACATACAATTTATCATATTCGTCAATTTCTCTATTATTTCATATATTATCGTACAGGTATGTTCCTACTTTTATATTATGAAATAAAGAGCCTATCTGTCTTGCAAAATTTCTAGGGGCAGTAGTACTCTCCCCTCAGGGAGAATATACTCTCCCATGGCACCCCTTAATTGGTAGAAATCTGAGGGGCCCCCCTGATTTCTACCAATCAGTGTGTGCCATACAGAAGAGTATTCTCCCTCTCCTCTCCATAGAACCACTCGTCTGTCTTGAGGCAAAAACTAGTCAAAGAGTCCACTCAAATGTTTTAAGTGATTTGTAAATTTACAAAAATTCCAAAGGGATATGAAATTGTGACATGAATAAGTGACCTTGTAGATGTAGCACGGTTTCATTAGATGATGAGAAGATATCCATGTAATAATCATTGTATGAAATTGTAACATATAGACATGTCACTTATTTATATATTTTTTTATTTCTTCATAGAATTGCTAACAATTTTATGTGCAATACCTTGGACATACCTCAAACTTATAAACCCTAAAGTACAAAATATGAAAAACCGAAAACCCTTGAAGCAAAAGGAAATATACTGTTTCCACTCATTAAAGTTGAAAAATTCTACAGAAGGCACTCAATATATTTGAAATTTAAGTTTTTAAAAATTATTTTTTTGAAAAATTCTACAAATGGCACTTTATATATATATATATATATTAACTAAAGTGCTTCTATGAAATTCATTCATTTCCGACTGGCCTTCTTAATTTTTTTCCCCAGTCGATGTTAATAATATGATGAGATGATGAAATCCACAAGCATTCAGAGAGAATCTTGATATTTTATCTATGTTGAAAATATTCTTCACACTATTTTTTTAATCAATGCTCACGGCATTATTATTATTATTAGATTTTGTACCCCAGATGATCTCATTTACAAATCATTTTTATTTAAAAATAAAATCTGGTCAAATCAATTTTACATTTATATATTTCATGACATCCACATGTACTATACAAATCTTCACCATTTATTATCATAAAAACCAATTTTCTTTTAAATAGAAATGCCAATGGTTTGTTTAGGCTGATTTTGGGTTGTTGAAGTGATTAATCTCTAGTTTGTTGACGACAAGTGCATAATGTTTCCTTGTTTTTTCTTTTTGGGTTAAGTTACATCGCTTCCCCATCACCTTGTCTTGTATATGTAAAGAGTAGGCATGTTTTGGTTTGAATTGTTTAATATTTAGACACTACTACAAGAGGGGGGAGGGAGTGGATTAATTTTATCCAGTTCCCTTTTTGATATATTTTATATATTTATCTTTCTATTTTTCACTTCTATTTCATAACACCCATGTGCACCTTAACATCCATATGGACAAAACTTACGCACCTAATCCAAGAAGAATCAAGGAAAGAGGGGAGAATCAAAACTGATCGATCAATATTATGAAAAAAAATATATATATATATCATGAAAATTGATGAAGAAAATCATTGATCAAACAAACAGACAAATATTCGGTCATTCGAGCAAAGATAAATTGTTCGAACACCGAGAAACCTTTCACAACGCTACTGAACCTTTTACAACACTACTGAACCAGGAACTCATTTCTTTCACATCCCTCTATCATGGAGGCATAATAGTAAGATTATGGGATGTCAAATACAATAAACCAAGAAATACGGCTATTCTCTAACGGAACTCCCTAGAAGTTGCTATTGTGTTTTGGTTGTCCGACATTTTAAGCACTGAAAGCTTGAAAAGCCTCGGAAACACACTTGCATAGCCGGAAAATCCTCCTATACCCACTGCTTACCATTTTAATTGCATCTCCAATTTCAGCATATGTTGTTTCAGAAGATGAATATTGCGGTTCGTCAACTGGGGCTGTAACATGGGATGGAAAGGCATCTGAAGGGTAAATTCCTCTGCAACAATGCCATAAGAGCAACTGTTACCGTTAATGAACATAAAAATGGGGAAAGGTGTAAATTTCACCTAACCTAAAATATTCCAGAAGTCAATAGCCTCCTCAAACATGGTTGTTTTCAAAGGAGAATTCAAGGATTGCATTCTCTGTGCATATGATCATGGAAATAGTGTTATATGGTTTGGGATGTTTGACATCAGGCTGAACATATGAAAAGGTCACGAGTTTAGCCTCCAAAATCATTCAGATTGATGACAATAAGATATGAATGCAACAATCCATTTAGTAACTGTGTGATTTGACCATCCACATTAGCATATTGCCATTGACGACCGATTCAATATACATTTACGTATTGCTATAAGAAAATATTTGATTTAATTTATTAACTTAATTATCTTTATAGTAATGGGTGGTTATGGAGGCAGGAAATTCAGTTAGCTGATAAAATCAATATAATTTGACTGGAATGGAGCCTTGCAGCAGCTGTACAAAAGTAGGAAAAGAAGAAAGGAGGAAACTGAAGCATCAGCACTAACCGCTTCAAACAAGATAAGTCAAGCGTCAAGATCACCTTCCTCCCACAACTGAACTTACAGAAACAAAGTTGTAGATGAAGCTGGTCAACTGCAAATGAAAAGCCATAACTCAAACTGAAACATGCTTGAACAAATCTAATAGTATTCACCAACCATAAGTAAAACATTTCGATCAGAAGACACAAGAAAATAACTTCAACGTAGCTCTTATAACTACTTAGGTTTCATCAAACAGGACCTTAATCAAGGATACATTACACCCAAGGAACTGAGTCTTCAACAAAGCAATAATAGAATCAGAACTTTTATGCACCTTGGCAATTACTCTTATTATTCTTTTATGTAAGACTGTTAGCAAGCTAAAAACTGTAGGCTTGAGTAATGTAGTTGGGAACACAGATTAAGAACAATAAAGAAAAGAAAAAGGAAAGTGTTCTATTTGTCTCAGAAAAGGTTGTGTTGATGATAGAAACTACCATATATATAGAAGGACATTAGACTACATCTGCAAGCTCCATTACACAACATGTTGAAAGACATTTAAATGCATTGAAATTATAATAAATGGATTTGCAGGACGTCTTTAAACAACCTAAAACCATTTTGACATAGCTCAGAAGAAGCGGATGCCATTACTAACGTAGTCAAGAATCAACCTTACAATTTTATTAAACATCAATACATCGTGTCTGAAACTAAATGGCAGCAAAAGAAAAGTGGAATTACCAGAACGGTAGAAGCTTGACTGAATCAAATTTGGGAGCTTTATCTGTGCTAGCTGGATCTCTTCGAGCACATCTAACAAAGTTCCAAGAAGGGAGCTGGTTACCTACATGACCAATGAGAAAGTGATACACCTTTTACAGAATGAATTATATCAGATAAAAATTTAAGTCTGGGTTGTCTGCGCCATATATATAACCCCAGAATCCGTAGAACAATGTTTCTGAAGTCATTAAGTAATGAAGGATTCTTGTTAAATGCATTCTGTCAAACTTAAGGTCATTTGACGTGAGGAATAAATATCTTACAAGTTAGCATATAGCAACCATAAAAGAACGCCTAGATCAAGTGGGGACCAAGCAGCCATCTTAAAGAAAAAACTACTTTGTAACTTGCAACATTTGAAAAGATAAGACTGAATAAACTTGGATTGCTAGGACCCACATGAAAAATCAAAAACTGCAATTTGAATGAGATATTTTTCTACTTCAATTAGTAATTATGGTTACCCAAGATCAGATCCAAAAGGAAATTGTTTAATCTGGAAAATTCTTAGAGCCTACAAGCAAAATCTAAGATCATCTAACGCCACAAACGAGTGGAAGTTCATAGCTTCTCAATTAAAAATATAATCAAAACAACCATTGATAACCGATTTATATAGAAACAAGCATAAAGTGGTCAACAAAAGAGCAAAAACAAAAACGTTCCCAATGCAAAATGTGATTCCACGTAACAAATATAATTTTTACCAGAACCAAGGACACAAAAATTCTCTTCATTGCCCTTTCCTTCTCAAAATGCACACATGTATGCATGTGTACATACAGAAAGTATACACAAGTGGGAAATAATTATGCTTACTTGTGTTTCTGTTCTCAGAGTTCTAGCACCCACATACTTCCTACTGGCATTAGCAACAAGCACAAATGAAAAAGCCGCAGGAGCATCCATGTTTGGGAAAGTCTACCAAGCGGAAAACAGAATAAATTAAGACACAGCACAAAAAGAAGACAGATGAAATCAATTCCTTGGTAATAATAGAGACCTTTATGATATTCGTGTCCTTCAGTTTGATTGAAATTGCTATGGTCGATACAGAACCAAGAGTAACTTTAAGACTGCAATGATCATATGTGAAAATTTAAAAGGCCAAAGTTAGAGGGAATAATTATTTTGGATAATGGCAACCAGAATAAAGTAATGAAACGGAAATTTTTTCCGTATAAACCTTTGTTCAATGAGACCAAGGTAAATGAGAACCACATTCTGCTGACCGTCAAAACTTTCCACATTACGCGCCTCCCAGCTCTAGGGATAGAGCAGATACAATGTATCAGTAACTTGAGACACTACAGTTATATGGCACAATAAGTTACTCCTTAGCCCCCAACCCACCCCTGCAGGCACCTGGGACCAGGAGTTTGAGGTAAGTCCAGTTAGATACTAATCCATCATTCACCAATTTCAAACTACTTAAGATCCTTGTCTCTTGCAGGTCTACCTAAATTAAGATTAAAGCTTCATAAACAATGTTATTGATCATGTCACCCTCAACTAAGGCCAAAAATAGGAACTTAGGAGTAACACATATAAATAAGTTAAAATGGAAAGTGAAGGGTTTGGAAGCTTGTCCTGAAAATAACAGTTAAAATATGGCAAGAACGTAAAACCTGCATACACAGACGAGTTAACCTGCAGTGAGCCCTCTTCCTCAAACATTCATTAACTATCCCAATGGTGTTACCACAGCTTGGTTCGCCTTTGATCTTGCAAGAAGCATGAAAAATTCTGTTCAAGTTTGCAATCTTTCTCTCGGAAACTTCTAAGGCCTCCCTCATTGTTCTCAATTTGTCACATACACCCTGCTATTACATCAATGATAAGCGTTATATAGAAGACCAGCATCTCAAATTTCGGGAAAACACATGATATCCTTCAGTTTTAAACAGGGAAAAAAGAGGACAAAACTTGATATATTGACACCCTGATAAAACTAGTAGTCAGGGTCTGAAGTCATCTAAATCATTTACTACCCCGTATCAACTGCAATACCCGCTTATTCCTGGGAAAGTTTATATGTACCAAACTTAACTTATTCTATACCTCATGTCCGTCTTCTGAGTCAACAGAAAATGACCGACAAAAACCTGCAGGAGCGTTGACATTAGCAGCACATGTCTTCAATAACCTTGACAAAGAACTCGCTCTTAACATGTGCGACTCTTGAATCCTAGAGCTCAAAATTTGTAATTTTTTCTGCATGTAGAGTGTTGAGTCAATTAGGTTACGAACAATGAGGCAATAAAGAAAAATGTGATAACAAATAGTACCAACAGTCGCTCCTGCTTCACATTCTTCAGCTGTAACTTAGCCTTTTCAAGTAAAACTTGATGCAAAAATGATCTCGTTTTACCTACTCTGCACCAAGAATTTATCCATAAGTAAAACAGATTTAAAGATAGATAAGGATCTCTAAGCTAAATAAGGCCAATGATGCAGTTCCAGGAGAACCACTTGGCAGGCACAAAAACAGGCATCAAATTTATTCACAGTGACCAGATAAGTATTTACCTTTCATTCTTAAGGTTGTGAAGGTTAGATGTTTCCTGAAGAGAGAACAGAAAAGTCAATGTTGTTATCCGGCAATAATCAATCAAGCTATACTTGACCAAGGTATAAAGGAATATTTTAATGTTTATATCCATACAATCCTTCTTTCCACCCACTAATGCAATATATTATCCATGTGGCTAGCAGACCTGAGGCGTGATTTCATAGCAAAGCAATTCATATGTTTTCTGCCTCTGCAGGTGAAGCAAAACATCTTCCAAGACATCAATCTACAATATAAAAGGGCACAATATTTAGAAAAACTGAGTGAATACAGTGAATTAAGGTAAAGTTAAACTTCTTTGAACAGTACAAAATTCAGGCTAAAATGCAAAGGCTATCCTCTTATGGAATCTCATAACATATAAAGCCACATGGAAATTAATTTTTCTTTCGGGATAAACTAAAAGAGATAGGAGGCTTACCTCCTTTGGATTAAACTCTTTGGTCAAGTGAGAAATCAATTGTTTAATATCCTCTGAGATTTTGGAATAAATCTGCAGGGTAGAACTTAGAGTTTAATGAAACATAATATGCTGAGTTCCTAGTTCAGTAAGCCTACATAAATAAAGTGGCAACGCAAGTACAACCTGAAGCACAGTTTTCCATTGCTTCCATTCATGACCTATCATGACTGCTACTCTGTTTTCATCAGGATGCCCACCTTTCTGTAGTTCAGGACTCATCTGCAATGCAGTTACTTGATTTTCAAGTTCTTTGTCCCTGAGGAATAATAATTTCATATTTTTTCTCTTATGCGCAGAAATGTATTCCCGTCTGTTGTTCAGCTGATTGGACTCGGGAGATATTACTTTGGAGGTATATTTATTTTCTACCTCTTTTCTTAGAGGGCTTTGTGCAAGGGATTCCCCCAGATTCTGATGCAAAATATCCAGAATTAGTACCCGGAATCAGTCAAACTGACTTTTTATCCACACATTTTGTTGGATCTACAAGCTGTATGCACTTATCTGCTCCTCAATTTTATCTATCTATAGCTTAAATTGAATATAATCACCTGAAAACATCCTTTAAGACATGGTTAAAGTGGATCAAACAGACACGATTAAGATAGGTTTGTCTAAAAAATCTCAGAGATTTCTGCTTAATTAAAAGAACTGTGCCTATAGCATATTTCACTAGTAAGAATACGAAAAATTCCACGAAACTCACTAATAAACTTGAGACATGCATGTGAATGATATTACTATAGAAAACTGACCTTGTCAAGTCTTAGTTCATTTAATTTCGTGCTGGAAGAAGAAACGGAACTGTGGGTGACATCTTCTGTTATTGGCAGGAGGTTATTTTCAAACTGGGGGATGTCTTTACCAGTCTGTAGGTCTCTGTCCAGCATTGCCGAATGCATTATATAGGATTTCTCATGTGCAATGGGAGTAGCGCAGTCGTAGGTGGTTTCATAAACTTCCTTCTTAGTATTACAAGCAACTTCTGCGTCACCTCTTGCTTTTACTTCAGTTAGGTTTTGGGATCCTCCAACTTCGATAATAGGTGTACTGAACTCTTCTATCCTCTCCATGGATAAAGAATCCATGCCAGCAGTTGGCCTCGAGAGATTAGCATGAATGCTATTTTTATTCAGAAGTAAATCTCGAACTGGATCCAAGTCTGGAAGTTGAGCATACTGATTCTGCAGCTCTAACTCTTTCAATTGGCTACATTGGTTTTGCGGTGAAGTTGTCAACTTACGATCCAGTTTTCTTCCTGCAGGAGTAACACTCCCATCAGAATTGACAATTGCTTCTGCTTCTCCATGTGATGCGGGATTGGCCAATGAGGAATCAGTTCCACAAGTATTTAGCACATTTTCACTATGATGCTTTGAGGTTATAAAATCATGCTCCTTGTTCTTTCCAGAACCAGTGAACTGAGAGGGTGAAGCTGTAGCATTATTGTATTCTGTAGGTTGATCTGTGTGATGGATCATTGCGCCAATATCCTTTGGTTCTTTTCCACTCTTATTATGGGCTAAAGATTCTTTCAAATGATTTTCCCCAAAATTATTACTTGAACTCTCCAACCTGTTACCAACTACGTTGAGAGTTGCCCGTTCTTTCATACTTAAGAGCTTTGTTCCATTAACAAAGCCTTCCAAGTGTTGCATTTGTAAATCTTCAACATATTTCTCCTCAAAAGTATCAAAAGGTGGGACATTTGAGAAATCCAGTGACTTGATAAATGATTTGTCCATTTCAGTGCTGAAGGTAGAAGAAAAGCTTGATTTCTCAAACAATTCAAGTTTAGAAATACTTTTCTGAATGGATAAGTCACTCTCAAGGCGCTTTATGTTTTCATTGCTCACAAAGGAATGGTGTTCTAGGAAAGGAGTCCCTAATCTCAAATGTTTAGATGGAGAAGCCATACTTGGTAATGTCTGTCTCCGTTTAGTAGGTAAAGATGTTGATCCTACAATTGGAGATAGAGATTTATTTTGAGAATACTGATTAGACCCCCTAAGTTTGTCATTTGGTTCTGATAGGCCGTCAACACGATTTACCGTAGATGCATCTGGCTTCCACATTTTGTGATTGGCTTTAACGGGCTCCTCATTCACGGGATTGTCCTATAAATTACATGTAAAAAAGAAGGAATATAAACAGTCAGTGGAGTGATAAGACAGAAATTAAAAGAATAGCATTTATATTAACATTACTCTAGAAACAGCCTATGCTATTACTTATTCATGTGAATTAAGATGATTGCGTAATAAACAGGTATAATCTATGATAGCATATGCTTATATTTATAAGCACAGCAAACATTGGCAACTGTCTATAATGAGGAGCTAGTCGTGATTACTGGCCACTGACATAGAGTAGATGGTCACCTGGAGGGCACAAACCAATTCATTCTTAGTCCAGTTATTTTTCAGGAATTATTATGATGCAACGGAAGTTTGTACCCAAATTCATCTTGATAACATATTAGTGGAAAGAAGTTATCCAGAATAAATTGAAGGCAAAATAATATCTCAACGGAAATATATTAGAAATTTTCATAACATAACAAAATTATCTAATAGGAAAACCATATCCAGACTTATATAAATTGAGTTTGACATATACATAAGAAATTCTTCACACGTCTAAATAGGTGTTCGATTCTCATTTTGCTTTTCCCCATATAATCTTACCTACCACTTGATTTGACAACTACTCAATTACAAAACACACATCATATCTCCACCACTCATTCTACCTTGTTAAAATTTTCCAATTACAATGAGAGTCATGCATCCCTTAAGATTCCAGAAACATTTAGTGCTTCTTTGATTCTCATCATACCACCAAATTGTAATTTTACATACTACGAATTTGCCAACTAGTCAATAATAATCACACATTTCAAACTTCCATTAAGTCTCCACACTCATTTCACCTGTTATAATTTTCTCATTATATTTCAACACCAAAATGAGAATCAAACACCACTTACAAGAAGAACAGAGATATTGCCATATAAAAATGATGAGCACAAGGAAGAACAAGCAATATTGCAGCATAAGCACTTAAAACAAGTGAATTTTCTGCTGTCAAATGCACAATACTTAGAGAGCATCCACTTGAGAAACAAATAGGAGTTAACAAAATTAATAATAATAATGTGGCATAATTGCTTATTCTTACTTTAATGAACTGGTCGGGTGACCTACTTCGCTTATGATTGGATATCTCAGAAGCTGCAATCATAGGATTAAATGGACGATCTTGAGGGGGATAACATATAGGAGAGCTTCCAGCACCACCATTTGTCTCCTGATATTTGTCGTGTATATCAGAAACTTCTTTACTCTGCAAATCATGAGAAAGGATAGCACCTCTTTCTTGCTTTGCAAACTCACTTAAATCCATAGGGCTATCCCCCTGGGATGATGATACAGAAAACCTACTTTTCATCCTGACCGGGGAGTGTGAAGCACTAATATCATCAGAGGAACCGACAGCTGGCCACTGTTTTCTGCTTTCCGCCAAAAGTGCATCCAATCTTGGAGATAATTTTTCGTAGTTATACTTATTGGGATTTTCGCCAACAAGACTCATATCATTTGAATCATGACTGCCACTGATATTTGTGGCAGGAATGGAGGATTCAGAAATCGGTTTCTTAACTAAAGTCAATTTCATGGAACTTCCTACATTTGCATTTGTTGCTGTTTTCTCTTCAGAGGAAAGATGAAAACCTGTCGGAGTCTTTAAGTCAACTCCAGACTCTGATCTAGCAAGACTACGGAAATGCATGGAAAATGCAGTTGAATCCATTGTAACATCATGATTATCATCTGAAGCCGCAGAGTCAGACAACCGGCCAGGCCTTATGAAACTGGCTGATACAGGGCCGAAGAAATTATCTTCTGAGCAGCATCAAAGGAAAAAGTTAGAAGTTTATAAGTTCTGAAAGAAAAAATGAAGAGAATTGAAGCAGAAAAATAAATATGACGGGGGACAGTCCTGGCTAATCAAGACAGCTGCTGCACGGACAACGGATAATTTCGATAAACAAGTAACATCTTAAAGTTGTTCCCAGGTCTTGACAAGTTTTACGCTATATAACATCATCATCAAACCAACAATCTAAAATAACTAATAAATGCAAGTGCAATATAAACTTGCACAGTTATTACTTAATAGGTATTAGGGCATGCATAGCCTGTGATAGGCAAACAAAATAGACTCTTCCTTTGGTCTCTGGTAGCGGTTTGCTGGTTTCACCAGCTTAAACCTGAGTAATTGTCCAATTTGGACTATGCAGTAGGCAGTGCAAGATTTAGACATTAAACTAGTTGAATAATCTGGTTATATACTAAGCGATCTTTATATGGTATATGAAAGCTAAATATTATGTTTAAATTGTCTGGAAGTCTGGAACTAAACTAGGAGACTTACACATTACAAATATACAAGCACATGCATCGCTTAACTCCTGCATTACAAGATTCAGTTGGAGAATCCATATAATATGATGTGAACTGAAAAAATGCCACAGAAATTTCTGAATTTGACTATTCCAGCTATGAAATGATCTAAAAGTTCGGTTAAGAGCAATTTGCCAACTGGACCTAGCTCTTCATCAGCACTCAACTGCAAATGATAATTGTAAGGGATTCAACAGTATTCCAAAGGATCACAACTATATTAAAACAGAAGAAGATATTATTCCTGATGAAAACATTGAAGTAGCTGCTTATCCAAAAGACCTAATACAGTTGCAGATTTTGCAGAAGTTACTGGTCAAAATTCGTCATCATAGACAGGTGAACATCATTTCTCATTGATCAAGTGTGAGGCTCTAGTCCATTAGTTTGGTATTAAAATATCATCACATATGCAGAAGCTCCTAATTTGGAGCGCCAGATACGGTAAAATCTGTAGGTTAGTTGTAAAATTAGGTGTCTGCTCTCCATTGCATAATCCAAGTCCCATCAAAGCTATAACCTTTTAAGCTCCAGAAAATAAAGGCTTAGACAAGCTGCATATAGATGGGAATGGCTGCCACATAAGATATTTTTTCTACTTGATTGACAGCACTGATTTGCTTGACGCTATCTAATCCCAAGGTCAGTGAAAAAGCTCGTTGGCAGCAAAAGTACCATCATCAAAAAAAAAATGGATATAGGTATTTAATACACGACGCTCTTCCGATCTCTAAGCAAGAGGCAGGTATAACAAGGTAAAACACATTGAAAAGGCACAAATATATATCATAAAGTAGCAGAAAGAACTTGCCGTCATTGGAGGAGGCAGAACCAATAGTGCTACCCGGGGAGGGAGATTCAAAGGGGCGCAGAAATGACTTGGGCAAATTCATTTCTTCATCATTATCTTCATCATCACCTCCTTCGGATTCTTTCTGATCCTCCAATCTTTCAAACCCTAGGCCATTAGCCACTTCATCCCCGAGTTTCGCAGTGTCCTGCAGAGGAGTACCATTAGACTCATCGTCACGGTCAAAAAAGTGGACTGACGTCATCTCCGCAAAGCTCACTCGGCGAGACCGCTTCTTCTGCATAGCCATGGCGGTGCCACCACCTCCGCCTTCGGAATTCTCATTCAACCGGTGATCATTGGTATTTCCGTCGGTCGGATCCATCTTGGAAGACGATGCAGTTAATAATAATTCTAGGAATCCTTTTTTTTTTTTTCGTGCAGGAAATTTTTTCCTTTTTCCCTTTCCTTTTCCTAGAGTGGAAAATAATGCAGGGATGCAAATGAGAGGGAAATAGAGAATGGAATGAATTTGGGGCTCCGTTGGAGGGAAAATAATTTTTCTGCTGTATTTTCCAAAAAATTTATATTTCGGGCCCTGAACTTTGAGAAATTTGCATGTGGACCACGTTGACAGCTGAGAATGCTAGTTTATTTTTGGGTAAATAACATTCGGTCAGAACTTTTATTTTATATACACTCAAGTATATTATTAAGTCTATGTATATACGTGACACATATTTTTAGGTAAATAACATTCAAATAGAAATTTTATTTTACCTACACGCAAGTATATTATTTTACCTACCTATGTACATGGCACATATTTTTGGGTAAATAGCATTTTCGCAGAAATTTTTTTCTTTTTTCCTCTCCTCACATTTGTAGCTTGGTTAGTATGTAGGCAAAATAAAATTTACTAGAGCAATTTTTAGGGGAACATGAAAAGTGGACATTATCATGTGACATTCTCATATTATATGACTACCTTTTTATCATTCAATATAAATGTGTCATATAAAAATGTCACCTAATAATGTCCCCTTTTCATATTCTCCTAGAATTTTTTAATTTTCTAGCATTCGAGCGCTTGCTTTTTCTTGAGATGTAAGTTTAGATCTCCAGCCCAACACCAAACGGAGCTAAATACAGTTTTTCTAAGAAAAACTCATAGATTCCTTACGGAGCAAAAATTCTGATATGGTGTCCAAAGTGTCCAGGCCACATCAGCTCCACCAATTTCTCCCCAATTTTTACCCCAGCCCACAAATTTCCCCCCATTTTACCCGGACGCACCACCAAAATAATTGAATCTAATATACCCTCACCCCACCCAAATAACTTCCAGCATTTAGACCCCAACAATTTGCTCCCCCGTCTCCCACTCCGCCCTCTGTCTCCGTCCCTCCGGTGGCCGGCAAAGCTGCTCCAGGCCGTCGGAGGACATCTGCCGGCATTTGCATTTTGTTCGAGAGTACGGGCCCACAAAAGCCCTCTCTCGCGCAACAAGAACACGCTCCAATTAATACGCCCAACTACTGAGAACACGACTTCGATCTAGCTGATTTTCCCTTCCTTTTCTTGTCTTTTGTTGACCTAATTTTTTTCTAAGAATGCTTATGTAAGTGTTTCTCTCCCTCTCCGATTCGTGGCTGGACCCGTCACCAAAGGAACCCGCCAGCTAGGTCACTTCTTTTGCCCAAATTCTTGGTTAGGTAATTTTTTGGTTGATTTTGCTTTGTCGCGGTTGTATACTGCCTCTTCTCATGTCTAGATTGGTGTTTAGTTAATTGTTTGTTGACGTTGCTTTGGCTCAGTGCATACTACCTCGAGTCTTCCGTGATCTTGAATCCTCATGAATGTTCAATATATTGTCAATTGGTTATTCCAACATATTTATCCAACTAGTATTACAATGTTGGTTAAAATGTGTGGTTAAAAATTTGAACTTGTAGAATGATATATGAATGGAATATTAGTTACATAAACTCATGAAATTTATGTATGGACTGTCAAGTATTTGGGGCAAAAATCTATAATTAAAGGATTTGTAATCTGTAATTAGTATGATATATGAATGGAGTATATGAATTGAGTATATGAATTAAATTTGTACTCAGTAAAAATTTGAACTTGTAGAATGATATATGAATGGAGTGTTAGTATGAATTGATGATACTGGGACACAAATTATTACATCAAAAATATGTAATTAGTATGCATTGGTTATATTTATTTGAGATTTCAAACTCGAATTAAAGTATTTTGAATGATTTGTATTACGATGAAATGAAAAACAAGAGAGAGTGACAACAATCATCTTCCGTATTGAATTGAATTCAGGAAGATTACGAAGTATGTTAATGTTTACAACAGGTCTGTTGTAAACTGATCACGTAACCAATGATGATGTCTAATGACACACATAAAAGAACACTAACTACCCCAATGACTGACTTGTACATAGTGTAAAATATAAGGACTGATTATGTCTAGATACAAATTTTGCACTGAATATTCTGAAAAGGTATTATATCAAGTATTTTATGTTCAAATTTCATATTCTTTTGTAGAATATTTGTAGGAAAAATAATGCTTTACACATGTCCCCTTTTTTTGTGTATATTTCCCGAAAACTTTATAGGACTAATAATATTATCAAATTTTAAATTAATAATAACAAATACGACTACTATTATTATTTTGAGTGGAATTATTATTGTTGTTGTTATCATTGGAACTATTGTTTTTGTAAGATATATTTTGAGTTCCTTAATTCACTCATTCGTTAGCGATATCTATTGTGACAATCTTGTAACGTCTTATTCTTCACTTTGTGAATTCTAACATAGAAGAAATCGTGCATTTCATTGTCCATTGTCACTAATTTAAAGCAATTCAAAAAATCTCTTCTGGAACTAACTCCTAAATTCTAAAATTTTCCTTCATATTCAAGATTAAGAATAATTGGAGAGTAAAGAATTAAAAACTTATGGCCTTGGAACCTTCCACATTACCAATGAATTTGCATGTTTCAGTTAAGATAAAAATAAAGACTGTTTTTCAAATTCAACTACCATTTTAAGGATATAATAAAGTGAATCAATACATAATTACTATATGTACTACAAGCATAATTTTATTACGGATTGCATAAAGTTTCAAAAGTCTTCATTTAAGATGAAAAGAATCTACAAAAACGTTTAGTGGACGGGGTGCGAGGATGGAACTCTTCATCAATGGAGTTTCTATGAGTATAGATCGAACTGTTTATGTTGTCAAGACTTTGAATAACTGAGGTTTTTTTTTCCTTGGAAAGATTGTCGCTTGATTTCTTTATGTGATAATTTGTTTCCCCTTTTGTTGTGTTTATATCAGGCCGTTGAGGATGAGTGTTAGGGTACAAGTATTAGCAGCTTTGGGCAACTTGGTTCAAGAGTTGGATGAGCTGATTAATATAGCCAGGGCATTATGTTGTTTTTTACAAAGTTATTTGTATCAACTTTCGGCAGAATAGCTACGTTAATTGTATCAGCTTGGTGCGTTGACTGTGTTGTTTGTGATTGATGGTTTTTAATGCTGGTGGTTACGGAGTTACTAGTCTGCAAGTGTTGCATGATAGATTGTTGTGATTTCTACAGGTTGGCTAAGTCTTGTGTAGATGGGTGAGGGGAGGCCCTGTCCAAACTTCTCTGTATTGTTAAGAAAAGTGTATTGTGTTTTACAACCGTTGTTTCACTCTAACTGACCCTTTTCTTGACTTCATTAAATTTTCTTCACTTCATTGACTCTTTCACTCCAAATCAATCTATCTAGTTGGCTGTAGCATTTGTAATTCTCACTGTACTTTTTTGAATTGATGATTGTATACTCCATTCTTATAATTGAACATGAAGTTTATGCTGTAGGAAAGATGGAAGAGTGTCTGAGAATAATGAAATTGAAGGCGTTGACTTACCTTGTACAAAGCGGTAGCATGTTTCATTAATTTTCACTCAAAGAAGATTTGCAACTACCTTTTTATATGTGATTCATGCAGTGGTTGATATAAATTTCATGATTCAATATATGGATTTATAAAAGACAATTCTTCATGTTGAAATTGAATAAAGCTTCCATCTTCATATATACAGAGGCATAGAATAACTAATATAACCATGCTGGAGAAGAAGGGGGAAACAAGAATGAAAAACATAAGCAATTACAGCAAACATCACATGAGAACAAAATTTATAATTTTTACAACACATATTTCATGCTTAGCTTTCCTACTAGAATCCCATATCTATCCTATTCCATTTCCCTCTCCTCAGATGGATGGTGATCGCAGCCTCAACACGCTTCTACACCCTGTAAGAACATGCAACTATTAAAAAACCTGGCAAAATGGCCAATAAACATGCAATTTATGACAAAATGGCAAGCAAACATGCAATTTTGCTCCTAGCCACAATTTGTTGACTGACAAGGGGAAAAGGAAAAAAATGAAAGAAAAGTAAGAAACTGTGGAATACAAATATACTTCATAAAACTACTCAAATTACAGCTTCTGACTTCAAAAAAGATTAACTTAATTAACAAGTCTACATAGATGCCGTGGGCAATCTCCCTCTCAATTTGGAGACAATCAAAGGCAGTCATATACAATATCCATTTCACAGAAAACCCGACCAAATTTGTGAAGAATGTCAACAAATTTGAACCAATCCGCATGTGTCTTATGCAGACTTTTATCTAATTCGCCAAAGAAAAGTGCAGATAAAACAATCCCTCATAGCTTTTTAATAATAAGACAAAGGGGGCATAGCCATAAGCAAGGTTTATTCCAACCACAAAACGAATTCTAGGCAGATTCTTGTTCGACTAAGACTGCATGAATCTTTAACTACCTATCCCAGAGAAAAGAACAGAGCCATCTAATCCATATCGTTTTATATTTTCACAAAATAACTACTAGTTTATGTTCTACAACCAACAAAGAACAAGATCCCTAATTCCGTTTTCAAGAGAGAGGCTTTGCAGGCTCGCTATGCCATCTATGTGTTGTGCACGACCTATGAAGGCCACACATTTTCTGAAATTTAAAACAAAAATTATAAAATCATAATTTTATATTAACTCATGTTTTCTATATTCTTCACACCAACAATTGCTAAAATTAAAAAAATGCAAAAAGATTTCACATCATGCTAGCAGTCGAACCCTACAATTCATTGCAGATAACTAAAAAATTAAAAGAAAATACCTAACAAATATTGTTAACTAA
>CAVNYN010285726.1:28635-40126 GCA_963692815.1 Nyctanthes arbor-tristis | reverse complement strand
CAAAGTGTGTCAAAGGCTTGCCTGGTAATTTCTCAAGTATTGTGTACAAGACTGGAGAAGTTGAAGATTTTGGCTTATTTTGGCAAGGTGGAGATTGTTGGGTTTGTTGCAAAAAATAATCCAAAGTTGAAAAGAAAAAGGAAAGAGAAAGAAGAAGAATCCTAGGAGGAACAGGAATCCAAATTATAGAAGGATTGTCTTGTCTTCTAAGGAAACGAAGCCTATAAATAGAGATGTTTTCTTCTTCTTTTATACACAAGTGGTACAAGTGAGTTGAGAGAAAAATTAGTGAGTCTAGCACCTTGAAGAGTTTTCTTGTAACTCTTCGTGGTTTGTTCGAAGGGTAGAAAATTAGGTGTGGTAAAACTCGGGGTGATTTTTCCGGTGTCACTTGGGTCGGGTCAGAGAGTCTTGTGAAGGAAAATAGTAGCTTAGCGTCTTGGAATTTTTTTAATTCTTCGCGGGTTAGGCAAATGGTAGAAATTGGTAGATGCGGTAAAACTTGTTATATTTTTCTTGTTGTACTTGGGGGATGGGTTTTGGCGAGTGAAAATTCTGTATGGTTGTAGCGACTTTAATCATATAGTGGAAAGCTTTGACAGTCCGTGAAATTCGTCTTCGTCTTTTATTTTTTTTGTCTCAATTAAATTCCTTGAACAACGGTCCTGCGGGCGTAATCGGGGAATTTACATTAATTCCCAACAGCTTATACAAGTAATAATTCTATGAGAATTTTCTCAACTCATGAAAATTGGCTCTGAACAATAAGAAACATTTTAAGAGCTCTGAGTTGCAATGTATTTTCTGCAGAACTGAGGAGAGAAGGATCGAGTTAAAAATGTTCCTTGTGAGTTGTGATGCACAAAAATTGTATCTGAGAAGAAAAATTTTGTGCTTTAGATGAGCAAACTTAAGAGTACGTCTCTGATAGAAGTACAATTTCACAGTATTTCCTGAAGAAATGGTAATTAACTGGAGAAAAGGTGATCAATCTGTTTCAAGTTCTCAACTGACAATGGTTCATTGGTTCATGGTGCTGTGCCACTTTAGAGAGGGAGAGAAATATATATGTTAGTCAATAACACATGACTGAATTACAATCCATTAATGATATTTGATACTGATAACTATTTGCAAAACAATATTGGGAAATGTACTGAAAGTTGTCTCGTTCTCGTGACTTCTCCATTGGAGGTTGAGATAAATTGGACTTGTAATTTTTTCCATTTTTTGCTCTCTTTATCAGAATGGATTCAGAAACTGCAAATGCATGTCCATTACCGGAATCACCAGCTTCCAGTAAAGTTTCTGACGTTTCTTCTCCGCCTCCAATTGTCTCTGGGAAAGAAAGCACAGCACATAATTCGACTTCGCCTACATCTTCCATATCCTCTTGGGCGAAAAGCTTAAAACTTCGGCAGATGCAACAAGATTCACAGACTGGCAATACTGGGAGGATAAGCTTTTCGAGACTTACCAGTGGGCTCGGGTTCCAGACATATTCAGATCTGAATGACAGTGCTGAAAAGAATTCTGGAACTGCAGAATCAGGCATTCTTGGAACCTTCACCAAAGGAATAGTTGACACATCTTTAAATGCCGTGAAGGCTGTGCAAGTAAAAGCACGCCATATTGTCTCACAGAATAAGCGAAGATATCAGGTACTTGAACTGTTATTCTATTTGATCTGGAAGAGTTGGAACAATAATACTGACAGGTGCCAGCAGAGAAGATTTTTCATTCAAGTGACTAAGCTTGAGTTATTAGCAATTTTTACATATTTAAGATAAGATGATCAAGATTGAAGTCCTTTTCATTTCAAAAAAAAAAAAAAGGAGATTGAAGTCTTTGTGACTTTTCAATCCAATTATTTCTGTTTTTCTCTTTTCTTATTTTTTCCCCCTTCTCTATTCTTTATTTCTGCTCTCTTTTCCTCTTAACCCTTTTTAACTTGATTTTGATTTCTTGAAATGGAGGAAGTAAATAATGCCCTTTGGATTTCATAGCACATGTGAGGCTCATTAATTGATGAGTTTATGTTTCGTTCTGTGGTATTTTGATTTCTAAGTGCAAGGTTTATTGGCAAAGATTGACATGATGGTGATTCTTTCCCTGCTTGCATTGCCAATACCAGTTTCTTTAACAACCCCCTTGTCACTATGGGCCACTGTCTTGGCACATGCAGAGTAGTCACTTTGCTTGCATTTGACTACCATAATTTCTCTTAAATGAAGATATCAGAGATGGAGCTAGACCCAAATCTTTGTAGATAATTAACAATTTCTACATTTATCAATTTGATAAAATAATAGCTCTGCTTCCTAATCTATGGGTCGATTGACTCTTGGGTCTGCATTCCATGTTCCATGTTTTTTGGCTTGTAGTTGTCAGCTACTGATATAAATTCCCCTCTCAGAATTTACTAAAGTGAGAGCCTTGCTTATACAACTTGCAAAGACGGTAGGTTCTACACGTTCTACAAGCACTTCTTGCTTCAGAAATAACTGATTGCTGGTCTTTTTATCTTAAGAGATGGAAAAATAAGTAATATGTACACGAACAAGCCAGCATCCAGTTCAGGTATGTTTGGAAAGAAGCACGTTTAATGCTCATAATTCAATATTATTTCCTTACTTTTGGTTAAGAAAAATGGGAGCATTGAACTCATTCTGCATATCATCTCAGTACTCATCTTCCACCTAATAATCTCATCTCTTCTATTTGCTCACATGCTACCTATGCACACCTTTCTTGAGATTCTCTCCTTTCTGAAGCTATATTTTTGATAGTCGTCTAGGTAATGATCACTCGTTGCCTCTCTCTCTCTCTCTCTCTCTCTCTCTCTCTCTCTCTCTTCAGGCGGGTGGATTTGACTTAGATATGACATATATAACTGAGAATATCATTGCTATGGGCTTTCCTGCTGGTGACCTAAGTTCTGGTTTGTTTGGATACTTTGAGGTATAATCAAGTAATTCATGCATGTTAATATTTGTAATTTAATCTTTTGGTTTCCTAATACTGTATGGGAAACTTGATGCAGGGGTTTTATCGGAATCACATGGAGGAAGTGATTAAATTTTTGAGACTCATCATAAGGTATCAGGCACTATATTGGTGCATCATTTGTATGTTAGAAAAATAGAACCGGGATATTTTGGATAGAATCAATTATTATTGAGCATTATGATAAAATCATTGGTCAAGTATAATTTTGTAATATTCCTGCAATGTGGTCATGTTCTGATAGTATTGCTATTGATGATTCCTTTCGCAGCCACTATGGATATGGAAGTTGTAGGAAACCGATTTGGTAATATAAGGGAAACAATTTTGCATCATGTCTGTGATTGTTGAAACTGAGATGTTTAGGGAGGTGACTTGGGTACTGTAACTCATTGTACCTGTCACTTATTGGGCCAACAAGTCCTTCCAGATCCTCAGTGGATATGGAAGCAGTCGGAAAATGATTTAGTAATATAACAGATATAACTGTGCATCATGTCTGTGATTGTTGGAACTGACAGATGTGTAGGGAGGTGACTTGGGTACTGTAACTCAATTATTGGTCTCCTACTGGACCTACAATAAAAGGAAGTCCGTAAACGTGAAGTTTATCACATAATCCATCAATTAAGTATGGAGCTTATTCAAATGAACATGGGTGACGATGACAAGCCCATGTTCAGTGATGACCCCCTTTATATGTGGTTCTATTGCTGGTGATATTTTCATGCATCCCTCGAGGTAGGAGATGGGATTTTATCCCCCACTTAACATGGGATATCCTCATTAATCATTATAGTATACAATCAGTTAACCACGTAAATCTGGATTGAGCTGGCCCATAGGGGGAAGCCAAGTCAATTGACGTTCCATAAAGCCTATATAAGCTGGTCACACTTCAATACGTCCATTTCTGTGGTACATTGATGCTACAATATGATTTTGGTTCTAATATTTCACTATGGTCTATCTTCCAGATGATTATTGACTTCTCATTGTTGGAAACATTGTCTATGTGAAATTGTTTCATTTGCAGGGTAAATACAAAGTTTACAAGCTTTGTTCTGAGAGGCTATACGATGCTTCACTGTTTGAGGGCAAGGTGTGTTTTTTGCCTTACTGGGTTTCTTGGTCTGCCTTAGTTCTGAATTGGTATTTTGCAATTTCTAAAGTTCACTAGACCATGGGCTACAAGACAGCATTGATAAATCCTTGAATGCCCTGATATTCAGTAATGTTATGGGTCATGTTGCTGCACTAGTTGAGAGTCATCACTCATCGAATAACATCCTCCACTGTACTTTGTATGGTTGAATACATCAAAGTTTTCTTCAAACTCACTTTTCCAAAATCAAAGAGATTTCATTTTTTGCAGCTTCTTTAGTTCCTCATTTTCCATGGCATGGACCTACCGGTCCCTTACTGTGTTGCCACTGATAATACATGCTCTGTTAACTTGATATAGTTAATTTATATTGGACAACATGTTACCTAGTTTTCTTTTATCTAGGTTGCTTCTTTCCCATTTGATGACCACAACTGCCCTCCAATTCAGCTTATAAAATTATTTTGTCAAAGTGCTTACTCGTGGCTGAAGGAGGACATTGTAAATGTGGTAGTTGTTCACTGTAAAGCTGGCAAGGCAAGGACCGGATTGATGATTTGTAGCCTTCTTCTTTTCCTAAAGGTGAGATTTGATTTCCAGCACCATTAAAGTTCCGTGAGAATGTTCTGCCATAATTTGGTTTATCAATCGCTGATCTTTTGTCTTAATGCAGTTCTTTCCCACAGCTGAGGAGTGCATTAACTATTATAACCAGAAAAGATGTGTAGACGGGAAGGGTCTTATTCTCCCAGGCCAGATTGTTAGTCAAATATTTTGAAGAAAATTGTTTATTCATAATGCCTGCTTTATAAGTTGAGCTACTAATTTAATATTTATTTTTGCACTTTCTTAGAGGTATGTAAAATATTTTGAGCGAATCTTGACCCAATTTAATGGTGAAACACCTCCTGGACGTAGGTACCCTTCTGATTATTCATCTGCAAAATGCATCATATTATCTTCAGAAAGTTACTAAAAGCTACATTGTGGCAGGTGCATGCTAAGAGGATTTCGGCTTCACAAGTGTCCTTATTGGGTTAGACCTTCCCTCACTATATCGAGTCATAATGGTAAGTTATCTTTTTATTTAATTTAAAGGTTAAAGGTCTTGTTTTCATGGATCAATCTTTTATTACTGTCCTTTATGCGGGTAGTGCTTGTGTACTTCATTTTTCTTTAGAATGTTCAAAAAGATACATTGTTATTTTGGACTTCATTTTCTGCTGAAGTTCTGCATAACAAAAAGATGTAGCCCAGTGCACAAGTTGTAAATGGTAAATTCATTTTGAGTTTTTGACAGGCTACTTTAATTAAGAATTTCAAGATTTAGAACTCAAAAACGTTTTTGCTATGGAACGGCATAGGTAAGGATCTGTAC
The DNA here is from genome assembly GCA_963692815.1 of Nyctanthes arbor-tristis. Lineage (NCBI taxonomy): Eukaryota > Viridiplantae > Streptophyta > Magnoliopsida > Lamiales > Oleaceae > Nyctanthes > Nyctanthes arbor-tristis. The sequence continues at coordinate 34,637 of CAVNYN010285726.1, read as the reverse complement.
ATTCTGAGTGAGGTAACTTAATTTATGATTGCCAAACTCTATTGCACGCAGCCAGAGTCCTTTAGGAGTATAGGTATCAGTAAATCACTAATAGCTCAACTTAGTAAAACCTTATGAGCTTTCACTATTCAACAGGTGTCCTCTTTTCAACAAAAAGGCATCCAAAAACCAAGGATCTCATGGTAACTCTCATCTGGACGTAATGAAAATTATTCTGTATCTTTTTCATTTATGGGAAAGAGTTTTCTCTTTCTCATTTTCTACTCTGGAGACTGGTGCCCTTGATATAGTCTAATAACATGCATTCATATTTGCAGCCAGAAGATTTTTGGATTCGTGCACCAAGAAATGGAATTGTGGTTTTCGCTCTACCGGGGGAACCTGGTCTGACAGAATTGGTGGGGGACTTCAAAATTCATTTTCAGGATCGCCAAGGAGATTTTTACTGGTCTGTTAATGGTCCTTATCTTCTTGTTCTTATTATAGTATATAATATATTAATATTAACATGCTCATCTATGTTGGAATGAGTATCTGATCCAACATTTCCTGGCATGTTCATTAATTATTTGTTTGCATTAGATCCTCCTGTACACATAGTGATGAATTAAACAAAGTGGCAAAAACGTATTTAGACTTTTGTCACCTTCCTTCATTATAGGACAGGCAACGGTACTGTTTTGGCCCCCTTACTTTTCTGCATCGTTGTTTTTAACTTACGTTTCTTCTCTATCAGTGACAATTGATTCAACTTCAACATTTCCCTCTCAGTTGGTTAAACACAACAATGATGGAAAACAGAGTGGTTTTAGACGGTGCAGACCTTGATGGCTTTGATAAGGTACATTCAGCTCCCTGGCTAAATGTATGTTATTTCCTGAGAATCTCCACCAGTTACCATGAAATTCCAAAAATTTCATATTCAGACCACATTGGACCACTGGTGCTGTTTTTCTTGCTTGAGCTTTTTTTTCAGGATTTTCATTTTTGAGTTCATTGTTTGCTTCATTCAGCTCACTTAATGGCTGAACTGTACTCTGTAGAGAAAATTGCCATCCCCGGGGTTTAAGGTTGAAATTGTGATGATAGATTACGATGGTACCGTCCCATCAAAGGTGAAAGCTGATCAGACCAAGGATGCTGATGGAAGATCTGGGAATACTTCTTCCTCTAGTAATGAAAATAAAGCAAATACTGAAAAGAGTAATGCCTTGGTGAAACAAAACAAGCAAGATGATGTGTTTTCTGACAGTGAAGGTGAGGAAAGTTGTTCTACAAGAAGAACCATGGGTCACACATCCTCTGCTGCAAAAACGTCACCATACCCTGACTCTGCTAATTCAGTAGAGAGAATGTCCACCATCACAAATCAGACTGAACAGCTCTCTCTGGGAAACAAAGAACCTACCATTTCACAGTCTAATACTTCCAATGAAGTTAACATTGATGGGATCGAGAGAACCACAATTCCGAACCTGGACTCCAACGTTATTAAGGCTATAGCTGCAGATGCTTCTGTTTTTGATTTTGGTGATGATGAAGATTATGAGAGTGAATAAGTAATAATTAGATCCCTCTGGTGCCACCGGTCCTTTTTAGTCCCTATTTTTCCTCTTCTGGTGCCAATTAGCACAGGTCCAAAGAAAAGATTTCCTTCTATTGCATTTATTATATATACGTTCTGTAATCTGGATTTTTATATGTGATTTCTTTTTCATAGTGTTGCACATCTTGGGTTCAATGTCAACTCTCAATGCATAATCTTGGCTGTTTCCGAGTCCGGTACTAGCTCAGAGGTGTACTGCAAACAACGGCGGCACCAAATACTATCATACCGAATCTGTAGTAAGTTGGCGCGGTTTCTAACTAAATACAAAAAGTACAAGTTCCAAGCTCTCCCAACTTTAAGTCTGCGTCAGGTGTTATGGACCCCAGCTAATTTAGAGATTAATCTAAAACAAAACCGTTGACATCACGCACAATAATCACAGGAGTCACTACCAGTGACAAAACAGCAAGACCGCTTTAACTTCAACCTGTAATAATTCAATTCAAATCCGTGTCTAATTTTAACATCTAAATTGATAGTTTTCTTCACAACAGAACCTATGTTAACATATCCAGATAAGGTTTGGATTTAAGAGAAATGGATGCCATAGCAATAATAGAAGAGAGAAAAGAATAATGTTATGTAGAACCAGTAATGCTTGACACCAGTCTACGTGGCAACTAATGTGACATTGAATGATAAGTGAAATTAAATGCATGAATAAAGGACCCACTTAATTTGACTTATCATTCAATGCCACTTTAATATGGTGCCAAGCACCAGTGGTGCTAAATAGCATTACTCGAGAGAAAAAACCAAGCCGTCCTCCTTAAACACAGACGTTCTGATAAAATGTACATTTTAAAGATTCCAAATTGCAAACTGGGGTTAAAATGAACCCCTCAGAACTAAATAAGATAACAACAGTATACAGAATACAGCGACAGATGTAAATTAACCTACATAAATCAGAAATCAGATTTCGTAGTAACAGTGACAGTGGTAGCAGAAGCCAAAAGACAATCTAATCTTCCTACTCAGGATAGTTTGCTTCAAAAACTTTCTCCTCCCCTGACAGCGTAGAACTTTTACACCATAAGGGACTACGCATAACTTTTACACCATAAGTTACGACACGTAATCAAGTCTGAAACCATTACGGGCTCTGATACACCTAATAAAATATATCCATTTCCTTTGGTAAAGGCATTTGTGAGAGCATTTAAGACGCTGCTTGTTTCCTGGAAATAGCAATGATTGTTTTCTTCAGGTTTGAAATTTCCTCCTCTCTCTTACTTAGCTCGTGCTTCAATGTTCCAATCTCTTTCAAGTGTCTCTCACACTGATTTCCAAATTCATTCTGTTTCTTGAGCTGCGCAAGTGTCACGGCTTTCTTTGATTGTTTTCCCACATGGATAGTAGTGTCATCTTTGCGTCTCTCCTCTTTCTTTGGTTTCTTTAGCACACGGTCAGTAGCCCCATCTTCGCATCTCCTTTTCTCTTTCTTTGGTTCCTTCACCACACAGCTCTTGTTTTTCTTTGGGGTCGTTAGCTTACGGAAAGTTGCATCATCTTTATAAGTTTTCAAGACACTTAAACTATCAATAAAGCCTCCCCCGAGGTCAAACTTTACAATTTTTTCTGGCCGTCCCAACGAGTCCTAGAGCAAAGTAGACCAAAAAAAAAACTTAATAGCCATGCCAGACAATAGAAAAGCAGCAGGAACTTGTATCTCTCACCATAAGAATTGCAAAAAGTATAGGCTAGGCATGGTCATTAACTGATCCTGAGCTGAGTCAGCTTGCTCAAAAAATTTTGGTTCAAGCTCAGCTTGCCCATTTTTGCGAGTGAAACCAAGATGGCTCGTCACGAGTCCTTAAAAAGATGATTTCTAATATCTGGTTATTCAGTGCTCAGCTCAACAAGCTGGAAGAGCAAAAATTAAAAAAAAAAAAAAAAGCTTTTTTTTTTTTTTTTTTTTTACATACTCGGCTTAAGCTCAACTCTTTTGCAAGCGTCAGCATGAGTCGAGCCAGACTGCCATCCCTAATATGGGCATGCACAGAGATGTTTGTCCTTCGTGAGGTGAGGCTAAGTCTCAAAGGTGCATTGAGGTGTAAGCCTCACCACATGCCACACACCAAGAACAAGTTAAAAAGTCTAAGCCTCACCACATTCCACACACCAAGAACAAGTTAAAAAGTCTAAAACAATACCCAAAAAAGATGAAATTAAAAACTAAAAAACAAAAAAAAAAGAGTGAGAGAGATGAGAAGAGAGTGATACAAAAGAAATAAAACAAGATAACGGAAAGATGATATAAATGCTCATTCTGAACTTTCAATGGGCTCCAAAAAAGTATTTTATTGCCTTGAAATGGGTCGAACATATATAAATATAAATATATACGCCCTCCATCCCGTGAAAATGGTCCACTATTCCTTTTTTTATCAGTCCCAAATTATAGTCCACTTTCTTTAGTTAATTTATTAGTTTTCTTATATACCCCTATTTAATGTGCATTGTTATTAACTACTAAGAACTACTCCCTCTGTCCCACAAAGATAGCATAGTACGTAATTTCACATGGATTAAGAATCGGTAGGTAATATGGTTGGAACCTTTAATTTTATGTCTATTTTTACATTTTAGCCCTTAAGCATAATTAATGATTTGGAATTAATACTAATGACCAACGTAAGATTAATATTGAAATGAGTCCAACTATTCAAATTGTGTCCATTAGAATTATGTGAACACTTTCAATATTGTGTAAAAAAAATTGTCATTTTCCTCTCGAAGTTTGGTACCTTGGTATTTTAAGTGGTTAATTAACTAGGGGCAAACATAGAACGGAAAAATTAAATACAAGTCCAATATAGCAACTAGAACTATCTTTTTTGGACAGAAGAAAATGGAAAATGGAATACTGGACTATTTTTCGGAACGGAGGGAAGTGCAATAATAATTAAATGAAAGGGTATATTAGGAAAAACATTCTTAAATTCCATTTTTCCAAAGATATTAATTGAACTTTCTTAATCTATGTGAAAATAGATAGGAGACTATTTTCAAGGGAAAGGAAGTGTGTGTGTGTCTCTGTGTGTGTGTGTGTGTGAGCAGTAATAAGAAAAAGAAAGAGATTTTGAAATTTTAATACTTAATTGAGGCACACGCCTCAAGGCATGTGCAGTGTGGTGTCTACCTCAAAAAATTAGTTCCAAAGTTATGCCTAGAGGCACAACGGTTGTGTTTCATGTCGAGGCGCGCCTCAAGACCAACATATATTTCATGAGTATGGGCACATTGATGGAAATTCCTAGCATAACAGGCAAAGCTTAGAAAAAACTAAAAGGAATAATTTTCCTTTCCAAACATGGTTGTATTTTTAAAGAAAATCTTGCATTTCTCAGAAGCAGTTCTTACCGTCGAAATTAATCTTTTTATTCCCAAGTTTCACAGATAAAATCAAATATTTTGTTCTAGCATACTTACTGATTTGATACTTCACTAAGTGCAGAGATAATCACAAACCTTCTGTAAAGGGCCTTGAATATCTGCAAATGCCTCATTTGCTTCTTCCTCATCTTTGAATATTGCAAAAGCAGTATAGGTGTCTCTACGTCTTCTGTTGCCCTACATAAGATTGCCTACTGCTTAAGCAAAACACAGAGAGGGGGGGAGGGGGGTTGACATAATATCTTTAAAAAATGTATATAGAGTTAAATTCAATATTCAAAAGGAAAGCACAACCAAGGGTCATTTGGATCGAGTTAAGAGACCCAAGTTTTGAATGTCAGAAATGGTGTTTGGTAAACCTAATAAAACTCTCAGCATATAAATTGGTAACCTTTCATTTTTTGCTTTTCCAATTGCATCATTAAAATACATTTGCTGCGGAAATGGATTAATATATGTGTGTCTCTGTCTGTGTGTGCATATACATGGAAAAATGATTTTGAAAAAATCCATCCCGAACAGTCTCCAAATTTTTTGGGCAGGAACAGAATTAATTCCTGTTCTATTATAGGCCTCTTAGAAGTAAACAACATTCAATAAAATAAAGCAAAATGAAGAAAAACGCATATAGCAGGCTCATAACCTGAATCTTTATAAATATGAATGATAATCAGTCTAATATATTTTTAATATTTAACGAGTTTTACTGATTCAGTCTTTAACCAGTTAATGATTTTTTTTCTATCTCTCTCTTTTTGAAAGAACTGGTTAATGGAATTTATGTTTAACAATAATTAATTCTTTTTTAGTTTAAAATAACTATGGTGATCATGCTTGAGTTCAAAATTGTATTACATAAACATTTAACAATTTGATAAGAGACATCATCACCTTCTCAGAAGTTTCTGCCCTGTTAAAAATCTACAGCAATACCAAAGCAAAGCCTAACTAATATAAGTGGAAACTTGATTGGGGGGGGGGGGGGGGGGGGGGG
>CAVNYN010285726.1:0-28615 GCA_963692815.1 Nyctanthes arbor-tristis | reverse complement strand
TAACTTTTTTCCCCCCCCCCCCCCCCCGCTCTTCCCATGTACTCCTTTTCTTCTTCAATAAGATTTTTTCATTTAAAAAAAAAAAGAAAAAAAGGGTATTGCAACAAGATCAGTCAGTGGTAGGTTAGGTATGGGTACTACCATTAACCCTCAGTCGAATCAAAGGGATAATATTAAGGAAAAATGCACAACTGACCTTACTCATCATTCATCGTTGTACAAGAAAAAATCAATAACTCAGTTACTACATAATCATTACAACCGTATAAGTGTTTAGCTTGCACTGAGTGGGATAGGGAGATCAATACCCTGTAGCATCCATAAAGCAAAGCCAAGAGAGAATACATGTCGGAAACAGTTGAATTTGGAGAGTAAACATGTATCTCCTCTTCCATCCAATTTTAGTTGAGAATTCGGTAACACAAGTCAAAGGAGTTGCCAATAGGTAGCAGACTGCTACTTCAACATAGAAAGAAAAAGAACGTGCATGAGACTAACCCTCAGTTCACCTGTATAGGCTCCAGGAACGATGCTCAACAAATTAGTAATAGGAATAATGTCTGGGATCCTCTGCAAAAGCAGCACTGCCTTATCCATTTCGGTTCCCTATATCAAAAGATTCTTTTAATTATCAATCTCAAATCAGTTAGCTTTCAAAAGAAATCAGCAATCAAGTTTCTTTACCATAGGAATGATACCATCATGTCCACCCTTTGTTCTCGCCAGAACAAGCTTCATTGCAGCAATGCATCATCCAGACAGTTACGGGGAGTTCCCTTCTTCCTTAGCTCATAACCTAACACACTCTATCAAACAACAGATACATCTTAAGATTATTCATCATAGCTCATTACCAGCTTGTGATTGCTGGTCGACCGCCAACAAAGTCATGTAATACTAGGCAGGACATTGAGCAATAAGCAATATGAGAAAGAAAATCGGCATGCCCAGTTTCTGCGTAAGACCATCGGAAACATCTTCTAACAGATCACCATGATTTAGTGAAGAAAAATGTAGAGATAGTCTAAGACTTCACTAAGTATGGGGGGAGACAAAACCAGTTGAAACATCAGTTAGGAAGAAATTAATGTTTCTACATTGAATCCACACGTGAGATTACCTTGCATAACAAATTCAGAGGTATCTTAGCAACACTTTTCGCATATGAGAAGATATAAGCTGCGTCAATTACTCTATTATACCCCAGTTTCAATGCTGCAAACAAGAAATCCAGAGTGAAGATTGAATAAGAATTCAAGAGACATAATTCAGCAGTCAACTATATCTCAGTCACTTTAACCAAATATAGCTTGACTGAACAGAGGCCTAAATTATCTATAGAGACAGCACGGATGTACGCAACTGACAAGTAATAAAACTTACCTCGTAGAGCATTGTTCAGACTGTAGCCAACTAAAATGGTTCCATCTGATACAAAGTTCTTCATAAAAGTCTGAAATGTGCAACAAGGATGTTTCTAAAAATGGCAAGCAATTTGCTTTAAAGAATCTCAAACAAATTAAGTTGAGCACATGTACCTGTATATCTTTCAAGGAACGTGTTACTCCATCTAAATCTTTAGCAGAGATTCCTGTTATTTCAGTTCTATAATCCGCTATTGCCTTATTTGGATTCACAAACTCATCAAGTTTGACCTGAAAAATGATGACTTTCAAGGTTTGGAAAGCAATAAAAAAAGGTTATGATGCACACTCAGAAGACTATATGTGTAGAAGTGGAGGTAGATCCATCTGTTCTGCACACAAAAAGGCGTTGGAAGGTACCTGTAAATTTTCGTCTATGACACATATCCTCACCAGAGCGTCAGTTCCATCATCACATGAAACCATCTCACAATCAACGGAAAGCATTGCAAATGATTTTCCCTTGGGTTTTTTACAATTAATAACCAACCAGTCCTGTGCCAACGCATGTTAAAGGAGAGCACAAACCAAATCAGTAAATGCATATGAACAGTACAGTCGAAAAACAACAGAATTAACAACTGGTAGAAGCACTGAATAAATATAAAAGAAGGAGAGAAAGTATGACTTTAAAGTTTATTTTGAGCATGATAACAATGAAGAATGTGCTCCAACTAACTATTATATGGAACCTTTCAATTAATAAAGTAATTTCACACCGTAATAGCAAGCAATAAAACTCTATTCAGTCTTGCATATATTATAATTCTCTTTGCCATGACAAGGGAAAGAACCACACGATCCAGCAACAAACCTCCTCATTGGACGGAAAGGAATACTCTAACTGGTACTTACGATGCCCTCGGGTGACGGAAACCAGTACCTGCACTGGCACAAAAAATATATAAATAAAAACTTCATGATTATCAATAGCAACGTAGTAAAATGCAACGAATTGCATGTGTTGAGGCTTGATGTTAATCTAGTAAAAGATAGACAAACCCCCTACCTCAGAGCACAAACAAGGAGAAATGAATAAAAGATCTAGAAAACAGGCCCTGTTTGTTTCCCACTAAATTTGTTTATAAACTCAATCAATTTTAACCAAACCTTTCATGGGATCTATGGAAGCCTTCACTTGCTACTCAATTTCAATGAATAAATGCCCTATTAAATAATTTTTCACCATGGAATTAGTTAGTAAGAACTTAAGAATTATTGAGAAAACCTGTTCAGGAGTTTCATTGTCAGGGGAAGTCTTCTTCAATAGCATGGACTCATCAAGGTTAGGATAACCCTGCAACACTTGCTTGAAAAACTGCAAATACAATACTAGTATTATAACCATCACCACAAGAGCAGGTTGGTTTATCCATTCAATTTTTTTCATCTTTCTGTCTTTCTTTTTCAGTTATTAAATTGGTCTGGAAGAAAAACATAACAGCCATTGGTATTAAGACATACCTGCAAATCATCATCTTTGTGGAAGGTTCTCAAAAATGTAACCAATGAATCAATAGACCTTCTAGCCGGATCCATTGTCTTTTCACCAAGCTCGTCATGATGAACTCTAACAAAAGCTTTCCAGCTCCCTTTACTACCACATATTCCTTTCTTTTGGGCAAATTTCACCATTTCAACTAACACCTAATAATCACATTATTTCGAAAAATAGAAATTTAAACTAAACATCGTCTTCGCAGTCAGTAACGTGCCTGAGGCTAGGCCTTCTAGGCGGTCGCCTTGGGCCCCCGAAAGATGAAGCGAAGGCCCATTTAAATTTTCTTTTTAAAAAAAAAAAAGTTTAGTAAGGCCCAAATCCTAATTTCTTTGCACATCTACTTACGATATTCATTCAATAATTCAATTCAAAGTAAACACTTATTCTCTGTAACTAATTATGTTTCGTTCAATGGTAAAAGAACAAAGAAATTTGAAATTTCTAGTGACCTTGTGGTTTTAGTTTCAAAAATGAATAAATATTTGATGTTCATTACATATAAGTTCTTTAATGGTTTTAGTTAAATTTACATACATCATATTTGTTATATATAATTTCAGTATTATGTATGATTAGAGGGCCTTAATAAAAAATTCACTAAGGGCCCTAAAATGTCAGGCACAGCCCTGTTCGCAGTTAATGATGCATATATATTGGCTGATATTCAAATGTGGAAAAACAATCAATTAAGCTGGATTAATCACACCAGAACACATATCACAAGCATTAAAATAGCGACATCAATTTCTAAGAGGCTCAAAATACTGTACTAATCACACTAGAACATACACAATGCTAACTAAACAAATTATTATAAAACAATCGGGAATGAAACATTCCAAAATAATAACTTAAAAAAAAAAAAAGGAAAGAAAGAAAGAGTACTCGAGACCGTTAGAAACTGAAAATTACCTCTTTATTTGCAGAAGCGATTATCTCATCCATTTTGAGAAGAAACCACGCAGTAATTCTGCTCTCCTTTTAGCTGGGTTGTGAGAATCGAACGTGCTTCTTGTTTTCTGTGTGGTAGAAAAAATTGTTACGGGGTTTATGCGCCGGAGAGGAGGAAAGCAGTTTTCCAGCTTATTTGTTTTATGACGAAGGCGGCTATTTGTGTAGTTTGACCGGGCTCATTCCGGGCCGCTCTTTCATTGTCTGCATAATAACCTATCGAGATTTCAGAGGCCCAATATTGCTTGGTTACGGCCCAATATTGCTTGGTTACGTTCCCTTACCACTAGAACTACAATTCCTCCCCTTCACAACTCACGATAGACACTGAATACTCCTTTCACTCCCGCCAAGATATATATTCTATTATTTCTTTTTCATCAACTTCAAATTAAATTTCACGTTTTTTGGTACAATATGGAGAACTTTAAGAAAAGATATATAGAGTCGAACTAAAAATCTTGTCTTGATAAAGTCCACTATTTACCATTTGAGTTATCATTTTTAGTCTAATTATATTTCACTTTGTTTAATAATAAATTTTTATATATACTTTTTTAATATACCTTTATTAATTATGCTTGGTAAACAAGAAAAATGAACAATTAAAGTAAAATATTCAATAAATATAAAGATATAAAATCTTAAATTGTACTTTTTAACAACATTAATTAAGTTTCTTAATCTATGTGACGTGCAAAATAAAAGGCGAATATCTTTGCTGGGCGGAAGAAGTACAAAATTTGGAGGGGAAAAAAGTCATTGTAAAATCTATATATATTTTCTCGCCAAAAAATTTGTTATCATTGCCTTGTTCGAAATTTTATTTTATTTTCTATTGCTGTAACTCTTGTGGTATTCTAGGTTTTCAATTTTTTATTCTCTTCTACTTTATCCATTTCTCTAACATTATCGATTTTTCAAAATTTTATTTTATTTTCTATTGCCGTAACTCTGGTGGTATTCTAGGTTTTCAATTTTTTATTCTCTTCTACTTTATCCCTTTCCCTAACATTAACGATTTAATAACTAATAGATAATTATTATCATTTAATTATTAACCTTATCGTTACAGTTTATATTAATCGAAAATTATAACTTTAATTTTTTTCTTAATTTTTCTCAGTATGAATATTGATAATTATCATGAGTGCTTTTCCTAAAAGAAAAAATATTACTTTTATGTATTATTAATTTGTATCATCTTCATGTTACCTGGCTTTATTGATTTCGAATAAAAAAATATTTTAAGAGTATAAGACACCGTCCAACTAACAATTATTTCGTGTCATGCCATTTATCCAAATTAGTGTCAAAAAGTAAAATGAAATTTATTTACTTTTTTTTTTTTTGCAAACGATATTTATTTACTTTAACGATAATAATTGGGTTAAAATTTACAGTAAATTATAGATATCTTAATATGATAGGAACAAAATTACATTATTATTTGGTTAACATTAAAAAATATTTTTTCCTTATTGAGTGATGTAACCTTATAAAATTTCACCATTAAAAAAAACTTATAAAATTTTTTATTATTTATTTTTTAAAACTTATAAATAATATTCACACGTGCGCTGCACTGAAAGTATTATTTAGAGGAAACGTACAAATAATTTGGGTTTCATAATAACTATTATTATGACATAGGAGTTTAGAATTAATGGAGAAGAAATTGATTGTAATATTTGGATTGAATGAAATTCTATACTTTTGAACAACATTAAATTGGGTAACTTTGTCATTTAGATAATTGTTAATTTGTACATTTCTACATTTTTTATTTTTAATATATTTTTGATGTAGACTAACTGCTTCAACTTAAATTTTATATATGTTACTGTTCAGATTTTTTATTACTGTTGTTATCACTGTGCAACTCACGAGTGAGAACTCTAGTATTATGTAGAGGAAAGGATGGGCGGACCAAGACAGTACTATACGTATTCTTTTTATATTTGTAGGAAGAGAGCTTTGTAGACTCGATTATTATACATAAAGTTGTGCTACACTTACATGAAAAATTTATACAATACATCTATCAGTATTTTATTTTTCCACACATGACATCACTTAATAATCAACCATCATGATGATACAATGTTATTTAGTATTTTTCCCCCTAAGAACAAAGATGCAATATTCTTTTTGTATAGAAAAGTTTGTAAGAAAAGTCTGTACAAGTGACTTTTCCTTATATATAATTTCAAATTTATTTGTTTAGAAGCAGAAATATATAACCCTTATTAAAAACAGAAAATAAGCCAATTAATCATCTAAGGATAATGTTTAAGTATTTCCTGAAAGTACTGTTACCGCACCTCATACCCCATGTGACATGTATTGATGCACACCACATTGATTTGAAATACATGTGACCTGCATCAATGCATGCTACATAGGGTAGGAGTTACAGCACCTCTGGGAGGTGCTTGAAGATTTTCAAATCATCTAATTGTCATTTGGTGCTAATCACGAATAGTGCTACATAACCGACTTTACAGTACTATTCAACAATTACGGGTGCGTGCAAGTCTACACTGAAAGCAACATAAGAAAGGACGACAGTACCTCTGATATTCTGACAAAAGTTGGGGACCAAACTAGATTATTACTGTGCAATAATCAAACTACCAATCTGCACTAGATGGTGATGTGTTAATTGAGAAGGGAAAACAACTAGTAAACAAACAAGAGCTGAGAGGACTGATTCAAAGTCAATCAGCATATACAGACTTCAGCGTTCCCTCCCACACATTGCAAGAGTCTTTGGAGAAAAATCAGGACGCGACTTCATGTGGATTTTTCAATTGCCAGACGGTGAAAAGAATTCAGACCAAAACCATAAAGCACACAAATATCAGTAAAGACCTCCTGGTAGGAGATTATTGAGACAATTGTGTAGAGAGGCTCCATAGTGTTTAAGTTTATCTAATAATCTCCCGCCACGTGTGCGTATGACGAAATAATTTTTGACACAAATATACATTGTCAACCTCGAGGTTCCAAGTTTCTAGCGATTGTATAGATCTTCCTGCACTATTCATGCCGGAATTCTTTGCTACCATGAGAGAGATTTCATGAAAACACGCTTGCAGTATTATGTGATGAATGCCATAAAACAAAATGCAAGGATGTCTCTTGTCATGAAGAAACTATAACAAGTTGATTGGCATACAGTCAGAAAAAACTTGCACACCGGCATATATACGATCAAAAGCAATGCAAGTTCAATTAGTTGTAGCACCATAGCATACAATTTCGGCACAATGTTTATGCAACAGGAAGAAGATGGAAGAAGAGACATTAATGCAATTCCACAATGATAGGGCTCGTCTGCGGTTCTGCCAAAGGCACAATCCACATAATTTGCACAAGGACATCTGATACAATGAAGCTATTCAACGGGCAAAAGATACATTGATCTTTGCATATGTATGTCATTGTAAATGAAAGGACCTTTGGCACAAAATTGAGTACCCAGGTAATATATGACACCACGACAAAGATGCCCAAGATACAACACCGGAAGCACAAACACAAATTGCAACAATCCTATGGTCCAATACAAACAAGAATCAAGACTTGACAAGAATTCATCTAATTTCTTCTAGTTCATTTATAAGCTATCATTTGAACTACCATTACCATTTGATAACCTGCGGAAAGCACAGGCTACAAGAGTCCTTCCAGCAAAAAGGCTAAATCTTGACTTATTTGAGGATCGACCTCCATTACTAGTTGATGGAGCAGCAGCAGATGCTACAGAACTATTTCTAATACCACCAGTTAAAGTTCCACTAACAATTGGTGGGAATTCCACACCTTCATCCTGCACTCCCTCATCACTGGCACTCACGTCCATCGCCTCTCGTTCAAACTCATTTGCGTCCAAATTAACAGACAGTGACACCCTCCTTGCCCTCAACCAATCTGCAACTTCACCAGTAACCCCCCTACATTTCTTAACCTTCATCTTCACTAAATTGGGACACCCGAAAGCAAATGCTTCAATCCCTGAATCTGTCACACGGCAACCCTTTATACAAAGTTTCTTCAATGCCATACATTTTGCCGCAACACATGAAATCTCAGGATCCCCAATAGTTTCACTCCCACAAAGTGCCAACCTTTCCAACTTCTGACAATTTGTGGCAATTGCCATCAAGCTCACGGAGCTAGGGTTCACCCCAATAAGCACCAATTCTACAAGATTAACACTGTTCCTAGCGATTGCAATCAAACCCTCGTCACCTATTCTATTCGTCCTCCAACCATCAATATGGAGCTTCCTTAAAAGCTTACAATTCTCAGCTATTGCACAAACGCCCTCGTTTGAACAATCTGGAGCCCTCACCAAGTGAAAGACCTCCAAGTCCGGGCACTTTGATATTGCCATTAACCCAACATCACTCACCTGCAACCTCTCCAAATTAATCTCCGTCAAACAATTCTTTCTGCCTGCAACAGTCTCCAACAGCCTATCCCAGTCGCCCAAACACCTGAGAATCTTTAAAGTCTTCAAATTCGTGGACCCAATAATCAAGGGCCCAAAACACTGTCCGCTATAAAGCTCCTTAAGAGTAATCGACTTGAGCGAGGAACCAGCCGCACCCGGGCCAATCGGCTCAGCTGCAAATCCATCATTGATGCTCCGTAAACGCTTTACGGAAAGTTCTTCCAAGGACGAGCAATTATTTAAAAGGGCGTTCATGCCTTTAGCACCAAACAAGCACGACGCACAGGAGAATTTCCGGAGGGATTTGCAGTTCTGCGCCAGAGCATACATTCCCTGATCCGAGATTTCCCGGCAGCCACGGAGTTTGAGGCGGATGAGATTCTTACACCGCATAGAAATCAAGGTCAAAGCCTCGTCGTTTATACTAACAGATTTGCGGTCACACCGTAGCGCCAGCTTCGTGATGGAATCGAACCTCGTGAAAATGGCAGGGAGATAGGCGTTGACCTCCGCCGTAGCGTTAAGAGCCAAGCGGTGGCGGCTCTGGCCTTCCACGACAAGCCACCGCTGACATACCAAAGAACACCTCTTTCTGTCGCCAGAACTCAACGATTGAAAGATCAAAGCTAAGCATTCATCAGGAATCTCGGCAGTGTAATCCTCCTCTTGATTCAAAGGAACACCCTCGGACAACTGTGAATTCAGGTTTAAATCGTTGACGGCAAGACGGTTGTTGTGAAGGGCAAGGCTGGGATTTCTAAGATTAACTGAACCGCCAGGGGAATAACCCTGTCCGGTGGATGCTGCTTGGCCCATGTCTGAAACCTTCTCAGCAGGCGAGTAGAACAGACGTGCCGCCGCAGGAAACAAAAAAATGGAAAAAACCGGAGGTGGGTGAGGCAGAGAGAGGGGTGGCACTAATTTGGGATCTAGGTAACGCATTCATTTCAATGGCTTTTATTAAAGGAAGTGAAAATTTGACCCGTCAAAAGATTGATGACTCCTCCATGGACAAGCTGCAGGGTGTTGCGCGTATACGCCACGACCAAATGCCAGATAATTATTAGTAATTTCTTAATGATAGTATTTGTTAATTAATCACCCTGAAACCGGAGACTCAGAAATGGATGGATAGATTTACTGAAAATAAGGACTGATAAATAAAAACACGCACCTTGCCAAAAATTGTAATTGTAATAAAATGAAGGTAGATAAGGGTCTGTGTGGAACCAAATTTTATCCGGTGAAGTATCAACCACAAAGTTCACATTATAATCGCATGAAATATAAAAGTTGACGATACAATTATGATAGCCTATTCACAGTGTTCACTGTAAAAATTGTCTACTTGTAACGATATTTTGCCAAGTGTTTAATTCTTTAAGGGTAATTTACAGCTAGCGTCCTCAACCTTTTCACTTTGTTGAGATTACGTCCTCAACCTTTAATTTTCATCTTGGGGGTCATCAACATTTCAAAATCGTTACATCTAAGGTCCCTCAGACAAAAACCGTTAATTCTTCCATTAATTTTAAGGGTATTTTGGTAAAAAACAAAAAATTAATTATTTAATGTTTAAAAATTTAAAAAAAAAAAGAGGTGGGGGCAGCCAATGGTGCTGACGGGCCATTTTCGGCAGCATAGGGGGAGACTCCCCCCTTTTTTTGGCTGGAAATGACAACCATTTCCTGCCAAGACTTCTCTCATTTTTTGGACGGAAATGGCAGCCCTTTAAAAATGGGGGAGTCTCTAACATTTTTTTTGGCCGGAAATGGGGGAGACTCCCCCCTGTGCTACTGGAAATGGCAGCCACACCGGAAATGGCAGCCAAAGGTGCTGCCATTTCCGGCAACCTTGGTGGGGGGGAACTCCCTCCCCCCACCTCCTTTTTTTTAAAAAAATTTAAAATATTAAAATAATTAATTTTTTGTGTCTTTTACTAAAATACCATCAAAATTAACGGAAGAATTAATCGTTTCCGTCTGAGGGACCTTAGGTGTAACAATTTTGAAAGGTTTAGGACCCCCAAGATGAAAATTAAAGGTTAGAGACGTAATCTCAATAAAGTGAAAATGTTAGGGACGCTAGCTGTAAATTACCCATTATTTAAAGGTTTTTAAAATATGATATGAAACACTTGATAAAATATCATTAGTATCATATATCATTGGAGTTGGTTCTCCTATAAAATGCACAATGCGGGCGTTTAAAATTTTGTGTTACTATGAGAACCAATTAATGAGAACTTTAATTAGAATTTGTTGCCAATGGGATTCTAATATTCAATTTTTTACTGATCATGTTTGGGGGCGGGAGGTCAGAGTTCAAACCACATCTATTGCTCCTTAATTTCTACTCCCTTCTCCTATGAGAACAAGAGAACATTTTCATTCACTTGTAAGGAAAAAGACGAACATGGAAATAGTTGCAAAAACGAACACAACCTAGGATAGGGTTAAAATATGATACGATTTTGCTAATTTTTAATAAACATTGTAGTGTAAATATTTAATATAATAATCGCCTTCAGGATTAGTTAGGGAGAGACCTTCCTCGTAAGACGTAGATGAATTCCGAATTTGCGGCTGGACTTCAGAAATTACGACCATTTCAATTATTTTCTAAAAAATTGACTTCGATTTAATTTTAATAAAAACTTGATTTTTTTTTTCAAAAATATATTCTTAAAATTATTTTAATTTCAATGGTTTCAACGGGTTCTACACATTTTCTTCGGCGGCTTGAGACGTGGACAGAGTCAGCATTGGACCGATGGCGATTAAAACATAAATAGCATCAGGGATTTGCGTGTACAAAGTAGGACTCATTAGGAATTTAAAAAAAAAAATTGTAAAAAATAGCCAATTTTTAAAAGGTGATTTCGTATCTATGGACTCATCTTTGCTAAAAAACCACAGTTACAGGCTGAACTTGATCCGGTGTCATATGAGCCATACATTGACACCATATTGTGCACGTGACATGCAAAATATGAATTGTTACAATCGGTTAGAAGAGGAAAGTAATTGCCTTATTCTTGTTAATTGCTTGAAGTCTTCTAATGACTTCCCCTCCAACTTCGGTATTCTTAGTGAGACCTCTTTACTTTTGGCACAAATGAATTGTGATACGTATAGTTTTGTTCGTTGTGAAGAGAACAAAGTTGTTCATTCCATGGCTACGCACTCCTTATCGTATGAGTTTGGATGTACTTGGATAGACTATTTTCCTTATTTTCTATATTCTGCTATGAGCTATGATGTTTAATCAATGACATTTTTCCTTTGAATTTAAAAAAAAAAAAAAAAAAAGAGAAACTAGACACTATTAAATTTTTCTAAAATCGGCCTACGGAATTTAAAAGTTTTCATATTTTCTCCTCCTTAAACCTTTTGCACCTTGCTCTTCACGATCTAAACCTTCGAGGCATTCTATAGTATCAGATCTGGTTCCACATCTGGTCATGCGGCTGCACAAGGCCGCATGGACCGTCTGATGAAGCCGCACAATAAGGCAGTGCCACAGGCCGTCAGTGCGGCCGCACCAAGCCGCATGGACCGTCTGGTGGAGCCGCACAAATATCCTGTGGCACTGGCTTATTGTACGGCTCCATCAGACGGTTTATGCGGCCTGGTGTGGCCGCACAGGTCATTACGTGCGGCCGCATGATCAGATTTGGTACTATAGAAAGCCTACTAAACCTTTTCGGCTCCCCCAATTTATCGACTTAGCGTTAGTCTACTTGTCGCAATGCACTATACAATTAGGGGCTTTTTTATGACTATTTATCTAACCTTAACATCAGCGCAATTAAAAAATTTTTAATTGTATATAATTGAATCTCAAACTGCGTAAAATGACATCTCAATTATATAGTCTCAACAATTTATAGTTGGACCTGAAACTAAATACGATAAGATACGGCTGTGCAACTGTGCAGATTTATCGAAACCAACTATATAGTTAGATAGTTAAACTCGACATTTAATATGTATAACATATAATTAAAATTGTATAGGAAAATGCAAATAAATGGATTAGAAGTAGAAAAGACATTTTACCAAAATTTGGTCATTTTTGAAAAAAGTTATGAAAACAAGTCATTTTTGTTCTTACCATGTAACATTTTTCCATTTTTTAAAATTCCCCGAAATTCTTATTAGCGTTATTAATATTAATAAAGTTTAATAGTCTTTGCATTTTAGCTTCCATGCTTTTTTATAAGATGTAATTAGATCCTTTAACTTTTGGTAGCAAAGTCCTTAACTTCTAATTTTCTAAAATAGGCACTCAATACTTTAGATCATTTCTATTCATATCTCTTTGGGTTAAACCATTGACATCCTGTAGGTCGCTAAATATAAAAGCAGTAGTCTTAGCTTTAGTTATTCTAACGAGAAAATACTGAATATTTTACTTGAATGATTTTTTACTCATACTTATTTCAATTTTTAAAATAAAGTAAATAACTTTCCCTTAATATAAGATGGCCAAAGAATGTAAGTTTGAATTGACAAACGTCTAAACATAAATCATATTGAACTTTAATACTATCTCCGTCTTAAAAAGATGGTTCAATTTTCCTTTTTCGTTCGTCCCAAAATATAGTCCAGTTTCCTTTTTAAAAAGGTAGTTGAAATATTAGTTCTCTTATATACCACTATTTAATGTGCATCGTTATAAAGAAAATAGAATTAGCAAAGTGAAATAATTAATAAATGAAATAGTATAATAGGAAAACAATGTTAAAATTTACTTTTTCGATACTGTTAAATGAACTTTTCTTAATTTACGTGAAAAAAGAATGTGACCATTTTTTGGGGACGGAAGTAGTACTTATTTAACCAAGAGGTAATAGTTGTACTAACATAATGAAAGGTTTATAGACTGGTAAAGAAGATTTAAGGGTGTTGAATGCAATTTTACACATTACTTGTTATCTTTATTCTTTATTGTTAGTACTAATAATTAATAAAATAAAAATAATTAGTTTTACGCATTGGTGGGTAGGGATCAAGTGGACATGAATGTCAGAACATGTGAATTTACCATTTTTTCCATGCCTCAATAATGTGTCGGTAATATAATTCTCCCTCTTCTATTGTATTTTTTGGCATTTCGAGGGAGGGGTTCAGCACAATAAGTGGTTCATTGCATGGTCCATCCATAAATCATGATGAGTACATTGTGGGCATCACATTGTCCATTATAATAAAATTTATAAAAGATAAGGGAGACCAACTCCAATCCAATGTCTCTCCCAAAGAAAAGGAAGAAAAGGTTTTATATTGATCATCATTTTCTTTTTAAAATTTCATTTTTGTGGTGAAGTTATATTGATTTTGTTATTATTAATTAATTGGATTGGATTTAGATAAATATCTTCATTCTTTGCTATAGTGAGGATATTTGTTGTTTTGTATTAAAATTTATGGATAATGCTGTGTTTTGTTAAGTCCCACATAACTAAACAAGTTCTGTTAATGTATATACTTTAGCGTTTTCTCATCCAGTGTATATGTACTAGTAAGAGTTACTTTTACATTTCAATAGATGAGACATTGTGTTATGTTATAACCGGGACACTCCTTGAATTTATTGAAGGATTCTGACATTTTCTTATTACGATTACTTATTCTTCGTCGCTGTAGAAGAAACATGAAAAGGAATTAGAATGAATATTTTTTCTTTAAAAAAAGAGGAAAAAAATTATTTGATTGCACTTTACAACTATGGTACACGGGTAAATGCAATTGTGTGAAGAAAAAGATACATATTTTTTTTATAAACAATGAAAATTTTTGAACCCCCTTTACATGGGAATTACATGTCCAATGTCCTCTCAACAACAAATAGTTCCAAATTTGAGGCCCTAAATTTATTATATTCATTTATTTACTATTAAATATACTATATAGTACAATTGTTGCTCAAATGAGTTCATCTGACATTATTAAGTGATAAGTTAAAATCAAATGAGTCAAATGTGTATACCTTTTAACTCTGTTATCATTTACTGTCATTGTTGTTTAGTATTATTCATTTCCTAGTCAAACATTTCCAGTTCATATTCTTTATACGAAGAATAACTTCATAGATAAAGTGCCAATGTACGTTTACTATCTCTATACTAGTATACTACAAAAAATTATCTGTGAGTTGAGTTCTTGGATCAATATATATATATATATATATGTATATATTCACTTATTGTATTCTTTTCCCTGTGAAAAAATTGAATTTTCAACCTATTCATTTACTAGTGTATACTTTTCGGGTATACTTCATAAGCTTGATTTAAACAAAATAAAAGAAAAAAGAGAAGTTTTTTTTTTTTCCAAATAATTATTACAAAAGCATGGAAAGTGGCAAGTAATCACTTGGTTGAAGGAAAGGATACATAATAATTGACTAAAAAAATGAAAAATATATAAGAGAGAATAATTGAGTATGGACAAATGTTCATACACGTTAGGCTAGTTGTTTGTAGCGTAGAAAACTTGGGAGTGGTCCAAATAAAAGTTAAGAAGCAGATGTTAGAGTCGTCCAATTTTGCTC
Source organism: Nyctanthes arbor-tristis (assembly GCA_963692815.1). Classification (NCBI taxonomy): domain Eukaryota; kingdom Viridiplantae; phylum Streptophyta; class Magnoliopsida; order Lamiales; family Oleaceae; genus Nyctanthes; species Nyctanthes arbor-tristis. Next base: position 13,719 of record CAVNYN010285726.1, on the reverse strand, counting down.
TGATTCATTTCACATGCTTGCTCTATTCTTCCCATCGGTCCCCAACTAACATTTCAATCTCCAAACTCCCTTGAGGAAAGTGCCTTGGATGCTCACTTTTTCTATCCATGTCATTTTCAGTGAAAGTTTTGAAAGTGTCTATTTTGGACACTTTTCTCTATTTACTAAAAAGTCCATCTTCTTTGTGACATGTTCCATTACGTTCGAGACAACATCTGGATGCTTACCACTCCCGACAAGGCCACAGGCGACTAGCGGGCATGGGCTACCCTTGTGGGGAGAGTGGTGCTCACAAGGCCACCTCCTTCTAAGGTGTTATAAACATTGAGATTCAGGCTGGTGCCTACTGCCTGGGTGTGGATCCAATATGTGGCCAAAATGGCCCCCAAAGTCCAAAATACTTGTGTTGGAGTCTTGTTGTACATAAAAATTGAGAAGTTACAATTTGACACCCATAACTAATCTTTTTGTGCAAACGAAGTATTTTTATGTTAAAATAGTAATATTCAATTTAACTTAAAACTGTTCTTTCTTACAATCATTGTTCCCCAGTTATGGGAAAACCATTTTTGCCACCAGATTTGGTGGCTTCACCCACGGTTAGCTGGGTTTCTGATCTCTAATCAAATTGTTTGACTTGATCAGGAAAAATTTCCAATATTCCAGGAGTTGGTACAATTTCAAATGGAAACACGACAAGTGTGTGTAGAGGTTTCAGTTAAACAATAAATTAGACCCACTACATAGGGATAGCAACAGGTCCAACCCGACCCACAAAGTATTTTGCTTCCCCCGCCCTGGCGACAAAAATCAGGGTGGTGTTTTGCCTCTTTTAGTGACCCATTTGATTCTTTTAAACCTTTTCCAGGTTTTTAAAATTTTTTGGCCTACCTAACACGTCGCAACCTAATTTGCCAACATGCTCAACTTGATTTTATTTGCCCCATTCACATTTGGGATCTGTAGGTTTTCAATCAGATCGGATCATTTTGACATCTCCATTCCTATATCTATTTGTCAGTTTCTCATTTCTTTGGAGTTTCGAGTTCAGTACTATTGAAACACCAAAATTTTCTCAACCTGATTCTTAAAACTTTGAGATATGTTAGATGGCAGAGGGTGTGGGATGTGAATATTAAATGAGAATCATATATATGTTTAAAATTAAAAAGAATAATATTATCATTTTTTCTTTTGATTTATCATTAATTTTCATTTTATCACAAACAATAATTGATGGTAGGGTTTCAATTTTAATCGTAATGAAGTGTCCAGAGTAAAACGTATTTTCAAAATTTGGTGAAACTGCCATCAAGTAGTTGCACGGTATATTTTTAACTAAAGGGGGTGACATCAGTGGAGATGCCTTTGATTATGTCGACAAATAAACGTCCATTTCCATTTTCCACTTTGTTGGGGATGACAGTGCAACCATATAAAAATTTGTGATTTGCATTTGCTCCATTAACCACTTGCAATTACCCATTTAGAAGGGTATATATGCATAGTACTTTCTTTGTTCACCCACCATTGGAGTACAGGGAAAAGATATGTTCTCTTGTGACGTATCTTGATTCTTGTGATTCTTTTTGAGTACTTCTTCAGAAATTGATATGAGGAGTTGTTAAAATTGACTGTGAGAAGATTGGTGAGAAGATGGAAAGATAAGAAATTTGATGGTTGAATAAAGTCTTCTAAGTAGATCAATAGAATAATTATTTATTGGAACCCGAAGGAGCCAAAAATAATTAGTCAAGGGTCAAAACAAATTTACATATAGTGGGAAATCAAGACTATACTATTATTAGTGTTTTGTTTTTATTTCAAACTCAAAATTTATTGAATCATTTTTATCTATTTATTTTACGGGACACACAAGCGTCATAAATTTTCACCACTCATTTTTTGCTTGTATTATTTCTATTTTGAACTAAAAGTGAATGACACTAATGAATTAGGATTTAAGACTATCATGTTTAACAAGAATTGAAAATTGAATTGGTCTATCCCCAAAATTTCTCACCATCTTTACAATTGAAAAGGAATTTCCTTAAAATTTCTCAAGACTTGTATTACCATACCAACAATTTAAGACCTCTTCCGGTGCCCAACTGGAGAGCGTCCAGTTTTATATCAAAGGCCCAATTGCCGCGTTAAAGCCTTTTATATTGGTATTAGGGTTTTGGATCGAGGAACCCATTATGAAATTTTTTGAGCTTCACCTTTGAAACTCCATATTTTATTTGAGGTAATGGTACGAGTCTTTGCTACTCATGCAGAACTAGAATATTTTTTTTTTCTTTTCAAACTTTGGACAAAGGCTGATTTAGCACTATCGATTTGTTGCATTATATTTGTTGGTCGATCTTGATACTCACAAGCTATTCTATTTTTATAAATGTGAATATTTTATAGAAGATGACTTTAGATATAAGTTAGTATGAAGAGATGATTAAATAGATAAATACTTTGTGCTGCGTCATAATTTGATAAAATTTGTAGAGTTCTTGAGAAAATTATTATATACACGTATAATTCAGAGGTATTTGTAGGCACGAAGCTCTAATTACATAAAAATATCCGCGCCAACTAATCCGGAAGATCAATGCCAATAATGCGAATTATACTTATATAGTATATACGTTTAACCAAATGAGGGTCAGATATAGTTGGGTAAAGTAAATAAAAGGGGGAAAGAAAGTATGCAAGGCTTGAGGCTGAAGGAAGATGAATGCTGTCTGGGGTTTATAAAGTGCTCTGTTTTGGTGAATTCAAAAATGAAAACGACACATTATTCTCAGCCAAATTCAATAGCAAAAAGGAGATTGAAAAAAAGTAATTCTTTGTGTAGGTTCAGCAATTAGTAAATGACAATGTCCTCTGACCTCTCACTTTTTCCCCATTAAAGATTTCTGTTTTGGTGCGGTGCAGCTAAACATGACTACAACTTGAAATTCCTTTTTGTTACAATAGATTATACATTGTAATTTATTATTGGAACTCATAATTGGTTAAAGTATAAACCAAAATTTCTTATAGGGGTTGGTTTCTTTATACAATTTAATTGTAATTGTTTGATTTGATGCTTATACCAATATTGAATCCTAACGTGTGTATGTAGTTGATATTCAGAATTTGTCTCTATTTTTGATAGAGCTTTTGCAGTGATGAAATGAAATTGTCGAAGGCTAATCTTGCAGCTACCAATATGAAAGATAGCCATTAGGTGACGTCTGACGGCATAACAACGCCAGATATCTAACACCTTATCGTTGCTCCTTATTTGCCCATAGTCGGTCGATTGAGGGCACTTCAACTAGTCAGTACTCGAACAACTATGAAGTCAGTAGACCAACCATCAAGGCGAATTCTCTCTTACTACATTCTTGGTCGACCACCATTACCGTCATTATTATTGATTGGATTATAGTACTTCACGTTGAACTAACACATCACAATTTTGTAATTGTCTACAGTGGAACAATTTTAAGTCTGTTTATACGGTCTAAGTTGAAACGTTTATCTCTCTTTCAAATTTTGTCACATTTACATAAGTGCTGCTCTAACCCTACCCTTGGCATTTGGTATCTCCACATCGGAAGTCGAGCCGGGAAAGAAAGGCACACAAAAAAGAAGAGAAAGGAGGCAGTGTCTGTATTATTGTATGGTCCATGGACTACACATCCTGTATGCAAAACACTATTGACCAAAGAAAAGATGAAGGGTTTTTTTCTCTTTGCTGCAACTTATTCAGTCCACTTTAATCGGCCCTCAATGCCAAATTTCAGAATTTTATGCCTCCAATTTTAACAAATGTCTTAAGAAGACAGTCTGCAATAACTTTTAGCACAGTGCCAATGGGATGCCTAAGGCAGCCAGCTAAACTACATAAAAGCTATAAAGGAACACACTTATGAAGCCAAGAAAAACCAATTATTATTTGACAAATTACATGAAGCCTAACATTAACAAAGAATCATCAGCTTTTCCTTTACATTTGTTCTTTATTCGTTATTCTTATTCTTTTTTATAACAATATTTACACTTGTTATTTTAGCAGAAAGGTTCATATATATTAGCAAGGAGTTCATGAAGTTTGAACTGTTGATTTATGTAGTTGGTACAGACCAATTATGTTTACAACGAAATTTAGAAAACCAATTAGTGATCTAGCTAAATAGAAAATTGAAGAGTAACACCACCAAGTGATTGAGTTTAGTAAAATTGGAACTGCCTCTTCTTTCAAATAGAGGAAGACGGCTGGATTATCCACAATTTGTATAGAAAAAAAATGTGGTTTTATGAAAATATGATCTGCCCGTGTGGTTCGAATTATGCCACTATAGTTAGATGCTCATCTTTCAAGCGGGAGGTCCCATGTTTAAACCACGTATACTCCTCCCCTAATTTAATCTGATCTGCCCAACCAAAAAAAGGGGATTGAGAATTTGTGCTATATATGTGTCAAAAATTTATGTAATATAAAGACCATTAAAGGATCAATCAAGAATGGGTCACCATAATGATGTTTTCCGACTCTAACAATAATATTCTTGTTCGTAGTTACATTGTCAACTCCTCCACTCCTTTCAAAATCATTACCATGCATAAACTCTAATAATTGCGGAAGATGAGTAAATTGATAAACTTGATGTGAAATTTAAAAGGATAGCTGTCCTATAATCAATTATTAACATTATTTTTTCGTTTGTAACTAACCTTTGATTATAAGAGAAACATGGATCACTAGGGGACAGATTTAACTAGGACTGCTACCTATAGAAATTTTAATTCGATGGTCTCCTAAAACAATTTTTGGCATGCAAATTTACAGCACACACTAAAATCATTAGTCTCTGTATTCTGTCAGACACACATGTGATATGATACGTGCCCACATGTAAGTTGTCTAATAATTTTCCGTCACGTGTGCAGTGGCGGAGTCACATGGGGGCCCTGGACCCCATTGAAATTTCCTTTTTTTTTTTCCATTTGAGTTTTTTTTTTTTTTTTTTTTTTGGGGGGGGCATTTAAATATTAATTATCTTGATGCATGGTTTGTTTGAGTTAAAAAATGTTTAGATTGTTAAGTGACATAAATTAGAAATTTTAGTTTAGATTGAAATTTTGAATCACAAAAACTAGTTATCAATGTTATTAGGAAATTTGTTGCTTGAAGTAATTTTATGAAGTTATGTGTAGCAAATATGTATATATTTTATGAAAATGATAGTGTTTTCACTGTGCAAAATTCCAAAGTGAATTAAATTCAATATGCATATTTTTTATTGATTCATATTTTATTCATGAAAAGAATTATATTCAAGTTGTGCCCCAATTAAATAACCATTCTGGCCCTGCACTACACGTGTGTGTCTGACGAAATAATCTCACCAGATGTATAACGGGAGATTATTTTTCCTAAAGATATACCACAAGCCAAGTTATTAAGAAAGCCAGCTTGCAGAGAGAGAGAGAGAGAGGGGGGTGGTAGGTAGGGGGTGGCAAATATATTAAGAAATGTAGTGCAAGGCTATGGGGGCAAGAGGAGAGGAATTGAATAACCAAATGGGCTGTGTACCAAATTACGAGTAGTGTTAAGTATAGCAATTAAAGTGTGTGGAATGGGGGGATGGCGCCATTGTTGGAAACAGTACCCCGTATGTTTCAAGCAGACAGCAAGACACATTAATTGGGGGGGGGGGAGTGTGTAAAAAAATTAATCGAGGACGAGGGGAAAAAAAAGGAAGTCAATTTTAGGTCGACTGTAATCCATTTTCCACTGTTCCACCAGAATTTGGCTTGCTCTAGCCCCGATGTGAACGATGTAGGTTTGGGTTTGAACCGTTAGTTAACTTACTACTCTATGGAGATTGCACTCCAATTGAGATTTCTGACGCATTTTCAAGATTCAAACTCTTGACCTCTCTAGTAATTTACTTCTTAAATGGATGAGTGATTGACTGGTTGTACTCTATGGAGGATCGAGGAGTTACTTGCTTCTACGCTGAAGGTGCACGTAATTAAACATCCTATAAAAGCTAGCAATTAAGGTAACATCCATTATTTCACTGTACAAAAACATTATATGAGCACATACATATAAAAGCTAGCAATTAAGATGCACGTAAGTTTATAAGTTATCAAACGTACTACTCCTCTCGTCATGCAAAAATAGTCATCTATTTCTTTTACGTCTGTCTCAAACTATACTCAACTTTCTTTATTTAATGTTTTAAGATACCCCAATTTTTTTTTTAATTGTAATAAAAAATTAAATAAAATATTAAATAAATAAAAGGGCATATTAATCTTACTTAACATGAGTCAGTACTAAATATGAATTGAATTGAATCGAATCCTATGATGATCATTAAATGGCTAATTGCAGACTAGTCTCGATCTATCACCATATGATATGATACTATACGTACTATATACTTATGTGGCGTGCATCGAGACACGTCACATGAAAATCACAACCATGTTGCGTGCTCTGATACGTGCTACATGATCGTATGATACCATATGGTGTTGTATATATGGTGTTAGAAACCTCACTCTTTCATGGAATCAAAGATATGCTGATATTACCAATGACATAAAAATTTTGGTGGAGTGGATCACACGTTACTTGTTCTCTGCTTCATTTTAATATTGCAATAGTTCAATCGTTTTTGTGAAAAAGTTGGGGTTTACTCTCTACTATATATGGCTATAGATAGTTTATTTATATTTTGAACAGTTGGACTGCTCAATCCTCACGGCATTGACCTCTCACCTGCCCAAACTCCCGAGGCTTATGAAAAGAAAAAAAAAATTCTAACACTATATGTATGACATCATATAATGTTACGTAGCCATGTGACGTGTATCAAAATATGTCACATGGTTGTGATTCCCATATGATGTGTCTTGATGCACGCTACACAATCATATAATACCATATAATGACTAAGAAAAAATAACTTCTCACCCATTGATTTATTAATATTATTCGAATTTTGTGGAGAATTAAACTTTTACTATTACAATATATCGATACTCTCTCGAAATATATTATTAACTAATTTATTATACCACACAAATATATTGAAATGCCTCCTTTTTTTTTTAACCCTAGAAATTAAACGAAAGGTTTGAGAAAAAAGATACTAATACTTAAAAAAAATTCTCCATAAGAATAGACCAAATAAACAACAAGAAGTAACTTTTTTTTTGTGTCTACCATAGGGAGGAAACCTCCTTAAAAGTTACTAATAAGGTTTTTTTTTTTTTTTTTCAAAATGCAACCACAATAATTATCCCTCTCCTTTTTTTTTTAATTTTTTGTTTGGGTGTGAAATTCTAAAAAATAAATAAGAGTTTTTGTTAAGAAACTAATACATTTATAAATTGTAAGAAACCATTGTTGGTTTCTTGAGAAACTAGAAATGTTTTCTTATATTTTATAAATGCAACGAGAACAACACAATTTTTGTAGAACAACTCGGAGGGAGGACACAATAATTAATAATTACTCCGTCTATTTTGTCACAAATTAATGGTTCTATAAAAATGTACTGGGAAATCATTGGATATAATCCAAATGTAGGTTGTCCTTTTTAGTGGATCATCCCGTCAGACGTATAGCGGAATATCATTTTTATAGATTTAAGAATCTCAATTAATGAATAAACTGAGTTATTCTATATCTATTTGTCATTTTATATTTGCTTAAAGAACAAGTGTCAATGAATTAAAAGTAGATTTATAAATTAAAAATCCTTTTTAAAGGAATAAATTTAAAAAACTAATACTTTTTTTTTTTTACAATCAGGAATAAATTTAATATTCTAACACTAGTATAAATTGAAAACATAGTTACCTAATTACCAGCTGCAACTGAAATTTTCAAGTTAATTCAGTAAATTTACAATATCACAATTTATTAGTAAATATATATATATAGTTACCTAATTACCACACGTAATTTTTTGCATACGATTAGAATACGATTTTCAAAATATAGTTACCTAATTGCCACATGTAATTTTCAAATATAGTTACCTAATTATCACATGTAATTTTCAAAAAATAAAGATAGTTACCTAATTACCACATGTAATTTTCAAATATAGTTACCCAATTACCACTAATATTCAAAAAATAAAAAAATAAAAAATAAATATAGTTACCTTTCAAAAAAATATATACATATATATGGTTACCTAATTACCACATGTAATTCAGCTCACACATTAATATGCCAATCAACTAATAAAAATTAAACACTTACGGGTTAACGTATTATTTTCTTATCATTACATGTCAGTAGAGTCAAATTGTGTGTCTTTGCATGCGATTAGAATAAGTTGGTCACAATATATATTTTTTTGATACAAGGAGAATATAGGAGAGTATGAGGGGAAATAAGGAAATGGTAAGTGTGGTTTGAACTTAGACCTCATGTCTGGAATGTGAGAGTTTAACTATTGTAATATTTGTTCAAACCACAAGTTGGTTACAATATTGAAACAAAAACACAATTGGAAAAATTTTTAGCACATAATAAATGTTTTATCATAAGTCTCAAAAGTGAAAATATTAGATGATTCATCTTTGATAAAACAATTACCAAAATAGTGGTTTTCCTGTTTGTGGAAACTATAGACTTGTACATAATTTGCTCATAAGAATGGTGTAATTACCCATTTGGAAAAAAAAAAAAGGGAATGCTGTAATTTGGAAATTACATTTTTTATTCCTATTTCATTGTATAGAAGTTTCATTTTTTTCCCCAAAAAAAAAAAAAACGGAAAATTTTCATTTTTTTATTTGGCACCTTAAACAAAACACAAAAATTGTATCGGCTCCCGTATTTTCCCAAAACTGATGAAAGGCAAGGACCATTTCCAAATGGTCAACGTTGTAAGCAAATCGATAGGTTCCTCACACTACTTTTTATCAGGTGTATGTCACTCTCCAGACTTATCCCTTCTTTTCCTTGTACAGATGTTCCCATTCAAGCGTGGTCATACGCTCCAAAGCAGAGAGTAGAATAATTATAACAAGTTTAAAAGTCACAATTAGATATCTTTAATTTTAATTAATTATTACAAGTGTATCAAGGCGGTCAGAATACGGTAATGTTTTTCTTTTACTTGTGCAGTGTGTAAATCTAATGTCTTCCTTTAATTAATAGACGCCCCATAAAAATGTCCATCCTTTATCCACCGTCTAGATCAAGAAAATACAGATTCTTCAGTCCAAACTAATATAGTAGTAATATATTTATACACACTCAAATCAATTACACAGATCAATATTAAAATCTCACGGATAAATATTATAGAATCAGAATTTAGTTTCATATAAAACCTAACTACAAGCCTATAACAGTAGCAAGGAATTTTGGCCCAAACTAATTAGCAAGTTTAATAATCGAATAATTGTAGTGACGGTAAAATTAGAAGTTTAAAATTTGAGTCTCTTCTCATTAAATGTGTGACGATGATCACGATAGCACTTATAATATGTAGACTAATACACTATGGAGTTAGTACATGAAATTAAGAAATTATTCAATGGGTTAAAGATATTTCATTTCATGGGGGTAAAAAAAAAAAATTATTAGCATACTACTTTTATATGCTATGATATGAAATTTAATGCCAATATAGGGAATAGAGGGCCAAAATTTAATAGAGATACGGGCACTATAAATATTCATCATAAATTTTGAAATCCCTAATAATTATGTCAATTTGTATAACTTGCAAATTTCATTTAATGTGTGGAAATACTTATTACTACATGCACACGATAAACGCAACAGAATAATAAACATTCAATTAAAATTTGATTATTATCTTGAAACTATTGTAAGATAAGATGAGATAAAGATAAAAATAAATAAAATTATCTAAACTTATGAATCACAATGTAGTGTTTCTTAGAGATTCATTCATATTAATCTTGAGAAGAAGTTTAATACTATATTTCGAATTAGAGACCAAATTATCTTGGCTCAAGGTTTAGTTAGCAAAAGCAAGAGAGCAGTATGATTTTACCCATTTTATGAGCTGTACCCTCTGCAGATGTACGTGTACTATGCAGACTGGACCATACCAATTTCTAATGGGCGCCAAAATTCCCCCGAACACATCAAGAAAATCTTGAAATCAAAATATAAAACTCTTCAAGAAAAGAAGAAAAAATTAAGGGAAAAAGGACAGGCGTGAAGGCCTTCTCAGATAAAACCCCTCGCCTGCTTTCTTCTTTGGTTAACCACTACCATCCCATTCTCCCACACCCATCCTCTTCTTCTTCTCTCTATATTGTCAATCCTGCTGACAGAAGGGGGAAAAAAGGGGGAAAAAAAAGGCGAAATTTAATATCAGAAGATATGATGTTGAGCCCAAGATTTAGTCCTTCGAGCTTGTTTTGAAGATAATGAGCACAGGCTATAGTGTCTTCTTCTCAGAAGAAGAAGATGGTTTCCCATTTTCAAGATCAAGAAACTCTTTCACAAAATCCAATCTTTGATGCTCTTTACTGTGAAGAAGAGCATTTTGACGAAGTTTTGGGAGGTGGGTTTGGGTTTCAATCGCCGGAAGTTGAGGATTCTAATGAGATTCGTACAAAGAATTTAGTTTTTTTATCTGAACATGACCGTTTCTGGGAGGATGAAGAGCTCCTCAGCCTCTTGTCCAAAGAAAAAAAGCAGGGGATTTTGAATTATAATAAAATGGATTCAGACAGATCTTTAATAAGGGCGAGAAAAGAGGCAATTAAGTGGATGTTAAAGGTGATTTCTTACTACGGTTTTACCGCAACGACGACTGTTTTATCTGTGTACTATTACGATAGGTTTGTTACAAGCTTTCACCTTCAGAAAGATAAGCCATGGATGAGTCAATTGGCTGCTGTAGCTTGTCTTTCCATTGCTGCTAAAGTGGAGGAAACTCAAGTCCCTCTTCTTTTGGACCTCCAAGTATGTCTATTCAATGCATTCTAGTTCGTTTTGCTAATTTGGTTTGCTATATAGCTGTTTCTTGTTTGTGTAAATGCCAGTGTAGATTCTTTCGTGTTCTTGATTTGGGTTTTACCTTGGTCAATTTAAGGTGGAAGAGTCGAAGTATGTGTTTGAGGCAAAGACTATTCAGAGAATGGAACTTTTGGTGCTTTCTACTCTCAAATGGAAGATGAATCCTGTGACTCCTATTTCATTCTTTGATCATATTTTAAGGCGATTTGGATTGATAACTACTAATCTACACTGCAAGTTCTTGATGAGGTGTGAGAGTTTCAGTCTCTCAATCATCACTGGTATGTGGATCAATTAATTCTGATATCATCATTGCTTCATATGACTTGGATTGTGTGATTTATCCTCTATATATTTAACTATAAAAACAATGGTTTATATATTTTTCGCTTTACGTTCGGAATGCAGATCATAGGCTTGTGCAATATCTTCCATCTGTTATTGCTGGTGCAATTATGATATATGTTATTAGAGAGATTGAACCTTGTAATGCACTGAAGTACAAAGATGAATTATTGAATGTGCTCGGTATCAGTGAGGTTCGTAGTCAGTCTATTTACTCTGATATATCTAGCATTGATTTGGAAATTTAGATAAATAAAAGTTGCCACTTTGATCTTAATATAGACTTAAACTCTTGATCCTGAATGAAAACAGGAATCTGTTGATGAATGCTCTAAACTCATTGGGAAGGTAACGGATGGTGAAGGCAACAAGCCCTGCCCCAAGCGCAAACATGAATCTGTGCCAAGCAGTCCTCATGGTGTTATTGATGCATATTTCAGCTCTGACAGTTCTCGCGATTCGTGGGTCGTCTCATCACCTGTTTCATCATCGTCTGAACCTTTGTTCAAGCGAAGCAGAGCTCGGGATCAGCACATGAGATTGGCGTCCCTGAGCAGCGTGTCTGTGGATGTGGGTAGCATCCCTCACTGAGTTTTCATTCTCTAAGTTATCTAATATTGGCTATGGTACCTCATAATCTCTCGTTTACTTTGCGTTCTTGTCATAACTCAGTGCAGTTATATGGTATTCTATTATTTCTCACTGTATTTCTGGCCTACCCCATGTGATGAATCAGACATTTCTTGAACAATTGACTCCACTGCCTCTTTGATTGGGAATGGAGAGTGAGATTGGAAAGAGAGATTATTAGAGTTTATTTTTGTTGAGCTAGAAATCCTTTTTATGTGTATATACTAATAATGTCTTATTGCATATCATGCATAATATAATACATATATTACCTAGTTTTGAAGAAAAATCATACAAGAATGGGTGTCCCAAGTCTTTGGTTGTTTCTCAAGGGAGGAATTGAGAGAGTTTTTCAATGTAGGACAGGTTGGCAATGGACTATTTGCCGTTTTAACTGTTTTTTATTAATCAAAGTTTTAAAGATGTCTCGTTGGGAGGACAAGTTTGTCTACCAGTGGGATTTAGGTTGCTGTTACGTTGACTTTTCTTGCTTGGTCTTGACCTTGTTGACAAAAAGGACTAATTTCTTCAAATAATATAAACCTAAAGCTTCACATTTTCAAGAGCTCATGATTTTTGTTGAATTTGGGATTCAAGAAAGCTAAACAGATTCTAACCAGACATCATAATATATTGAGCTGAAAGTGATAGCAAGACATGAATATAATAATATAATACCGAATACCTTTATGTTTTGATTTTGATAGGTGAAATGACTCTTCGGTGTAGACTTCACGGAGATGTGGAAAATTATCTAAGACAAGGCTTTTACATGGGTTACCTTCGTAGGATTGATCTGAGGGCTATCAGCTAGAAAACTCATTCAACTCTGGGCCGTTGATTGTTCATTTTCTGGGAATGACGTGAATTTGCAATGTCTTTGTGAGCATAGTTGCATATCTTAAGGGACCAACCAATAATTCTAAAACGATATATGATAGACTGTAACCAAGTCAAGACTAGTTCAATAGGGATCTTCTCTTTTTTCATTTTTAACGCGTATAGAGCGTTGCATTTTGCTGCCATCAGTGAAGATTTGGATTTCTAATTTCATCCTTTTTATGTCAAGAAAGCATGAAAGAATGGAGACATAACATTGTGTGTTCTTAATACTCGATGCACACAACATTTTGGATGCCATCAGTTGTCTATTTTGAATCAATCAAACACTCCGAAATAGGATGTTTTGTCTCTTCAACATGAAACTTTTTTTGTCCTAATCTCCTTTCCAAGAATGCGAAAATGGTACAACACTGAATCAATGACATTCATGTGAGCAATCAGAAGGGCTTTATAATGTTTGTAAACAGCTATATAGAAGACTGTTTCCATTGTCATTTCATCAATAGGTTTACAATTCAATATTTGCACGGATACATCTCTTTCCTTCAGTGGGCAGGACATTTTTTGCCCAATATGGATGTGACGGTGCGTCATCACCCAAGGCAGACATGGGGTTGCATGTCAGCGTTAGATGTTAATTGGGATTAATTGGGATGATCTGAAAGAGAGAGATAGAGAACATTATTTTTTTTTAATTGACGAGAAATGGAAAGATGTGTAGAAAAATAGAACTAGAGAAGTGAAAAAGATGGGAGAAGCGGAGAAAAATTTAAAAATAATGATAAAATAGTAGTGAAAAATGTGAAATTGGACATAAAAAAAAAAAAAGGTGCAGTATAAGACCCATTCATTTTTTCTCCCCCATTCTCTTT